>PISW01010842.1:0-45884 GCA_004023785.1 Mungos mungo
AGGGGAGGGGAGGGGAGGGGAGGGAAGGGGAGGGGAGGGAAGGGAAGGGAAGAAAAGGAAAAGAGAAGAAGTTTTCTTCAGATAGATCTCAGGACAGCTAAATCTTTGAGGTAGAGTAAGAGCTTTTGACACAGGTGACCAACAAAAGATATTGAAAATTTTCGCCTTCTTTCTTTTCTTGGCTGGGCAGGCTGTAAGGGACAAGCACAGCTCTCCTTTTCTGCTACAGTGGTTTAAGCCGGGCATGGGGGCAACGTCAAGTAGGAACACTGTCCTTCTAGAGCGCCATCATGAGGAACATTCACTACTGGCCTTGGTTGTCATGAGCTTCACCTCATTATTCCCCGTCGTGGCCTCTCCTGCTGTGTCCAGAATTGACCTTTGGTTGAATATAAATTGTCCCAAGACTCTCTCTTTTCCTGTCTGCATTATTTCCCCCTTTCCTGTAACGCGCTCTCTTCTCTTCCTCACTGGGGCCTATGTTTCTGGAGAACGATCTGCAGGTACTGTTGCTCGAACTTTAGTCCATGACCATACGCCCCAGAGGTTTAGAGTCAGTATGTCTGGGGCGGAGACCGTGCACGTGTGATCTGGAGAACACCCAGCAATTCTGACGCATGATACGTTTGCACCTGAGCTTTTTGATAACAGGGCAATATGATGATTTTCTAGTCCTTGTCTTTCTTGTCTATCAGCAGCAGTGGGCAGACCAACTTTCCCTTCTGAGAAGTTCTCTTTAGTTCTCTTTTGACCTCACTGGCTGCTCCTTACTAGTCTTCTTTGCTGGTTCCTCCTCATGGAACTGACTTCTAAAGTTTAAAGTGGCTTTGGGTCCGGTCCTTGGACATTTCCCAGGTGATATCAGTGATGTCCTGGTAAATGTCTAACTATCAGCTCTCTAGAAGAAAAAGAAGGGAGCTCTTCATCTCCCCCACCTCTGCTGTCACTTCCACTCAGCCCCCTGGCAATGTCTCCATTAGTGTCAACCCCAGGCTACACACAGCTGCTGGGAAGTTAGCCTTGACCCCGCTCCTCCTCTCTCACTCGCCACCTGATCCATCAGCCAGTCCTGATCAGCCTACCTTCTAGATAAATCCAGAATCCATTCATTTCTCATTGCTCATCACCTGCAGAGTATCTTCTGGTTGAAACCACCACCATCTCTTATCAGGATTATTCTGCTACTGACCCCATGAGTCACCCAGTTCTCTATCAGCCTACTATTCCTTCTAAACATACCGGCTGGTGTGACCCTTTGTTTCCCGAGCCACTGGTCTTCTGCGTCACTCAGAGTAAAACCCCCACGTCCTTATCCTGAAGCCCTCTGTCATCTGAACTCCTAACACTTCCTGCCCGCTGTTCTGTTCCATGTACTCTCTCCCCTCACTCTGCTCTGGCTCCTGCTGCCCCCCACCCCATCTTACTAGTTTCCAAGCCCATCAAAGGTGCCCTGGCATTGCCCCTTTTGTGTGCTGGTGGTTTCTCCTGCTGGGCACCTTCCTTCCCCGAAGGGCTCTATGGCTCACCCCCTTTCTCCTGCACGTCTCTTCTCAAACATCTTTACTGACAACCACAGCACATAAAAATGCAGCACCCCGTCTCTCCTCACTTTGTCTATTGCTCTACTTCCCTTAGGAGTGTTAGCATCACTTATGAGACATTGCTATATTGCCTGCGTCTAGAAATCTGCCTGGCATATAGTAGGTACTAAATAAAAATCTGTGGACTAGCGGGTCAGGTCCTAGGCAATTCATTCCCTGGGGTATTTGGATTTTCAGACTGATGGGATGGACCTTAGACTGAATTTTCCAGAAATGATCAATATACTTTTAAGCCTTATTGGTTTTCCTGATTCATGTTCTAATGGAGGTATTAGAGAGGGATATTTTAGAACCATTATCCGTGTGGAAATGTGAGCTCGGCAGTTTTTAGAAAAGTCAGCAAGCACGAGAGGAAGATGATCAGAGGTGTAGTTATGGACTATCTCAAAATACTCATACACAGATTCTGACTGGGAAGGAAAAGGGCCTGCCCACACACTCAGAAGGGTTAATTGTGTAGTAGAATTTCCGTAATTTTTTTCCTGAGCAAGTTCTCTCCCAAGAACTAGCATTCTAAAATAAGTCACCTGATCCACTCATCAGGTGATGGACATTTAGGCTCTTTCCATGATTTGGCTATTGTTGACAGTGCTGCTATGAACATTGGAGTACATGTGCTCCTATGCATCAGCATTTCTGTATCTCTTGGGCAAATCCCTAGCAGTGCTATTGCTGGGTCATAGGGGAGTTCTATCAATAGTTTTTTGAGGAACCTCCACACTGTTTTCCAGAGCGGCTGCACCAGTTTACATTCCCACCAACAGTGTAGGAGGGTGCCCGTCTCTCCACACCCTCACCAGCATCTATAGTCTCTTGATTTGTTCATTTTAGCCACTCTGACTGGTGTGATCACCTGATGAGTGGATCAAGAAGATGTGGTATATATACACAATGGAGTACTACGTGGCAATGAGAAAGAATGAAATATGGCCATTTGTAGGAAAGTGGATGGACCTCAAGGGTGTCATGCTAAGTGAAATAAGTCAGGCAGAGAAGGACAGATACCATATGTTTGCACTCATAGGTCTAACAGGAGAACAGGAGAAACCTAATGGAGGACCAGAGGGAAGGGGAAGAGGGAAAGAGAGTTGGGGAGAGAGAGGGACGCAAAACTTGTGAGACTATTGAATGCTGAAAATGAACTGAGGATTGAAGGGGAAGGGGGAGGAGGGAAAAGAGGTGGTGGTGATGGAGGAGGGCACTTATGGGGAAGAGCACTGGGTGTCGTATGGAAACCAATTTGACAATAAACTATTAAAAAAATAAATAAAATAAAATAAAATAAGTCACCTGTTAGGGCTAATGAGGACACAAATGCTTATCTGCATAAAAAAGGCAGGCACTTGGCAACCCCATCCTTTGGGTGACAATCCTATTTCACTAAAGGTCTGAGTGTAGGACCATGAAGACATTTGATTTATTCATCCGGTCACAGTCATTCAATCAATATTTATTCGTCCAATAGACATGCCAGGCACTGTTCTAGGTTCTGGAGCTTAATAGAAAAGCTGACCAAGTCCTCTGAAGGCAGTTAGTTATTGAGTGACCAGAAAGGAAAAGAAAGAAAAATCCATGGATGTGGCCTGTCCAGTCGCTGATAAGAAAACGAGGACCCAAGGCCATAGCTTCTTCCACACTGTTTTATACGCATAAGATAATCAGGTTCTCAGAGGTGCACTGATGCATCAAGACAAATAAAAGTGCACCGTTTGTAACTGTGTGCTCCAGGAAGTGCTTATGTCACACAGGTGGATAGTATTCACTCTGCTCGTGTAATTTGTCAGAGATCTGTGTTCAGAACACCTATGGAAAGTGGTCTGAGATTACATGATCGATTCTGGGGACACAGCTGCACTATGGCCGGTTGAAAAGCTCGGAAGGGGCTTTGTCCGTGCTCCAGGGGGGAAAATTTCTCCGGGGCCAGCTGCACTGGCTGTTTCTGAATGGCCTGGAAGTCCTGCATGAAACTAGCCCCTGTGACTTCAGAAGGTTGTGTTTCATTACCCAGAAGGTGGCCTCAAAGTGCTGAGCACTGCCGAAGATGTCCTAGCAATATGGACCCAATTCACAAAGGGTTTACGTGATATTTTTTTTCCTGCTGAGAATGACACTTTTGAATAAAAATCTAACACAATCAACTTGATTATTTTTTTTTTCATGTGAAGGCACCAGAAAGCACAGGAACTAGCTAATTTCCTTAAGCTCCACCTTATCCGGACGATCCATGTTGGCCATAATCTATGTTGATGTGGCTGGACATTAGAATTTCCTGGGGCTTAAGGAAATTCCCCATGCCGAGGTCCCCTCTCTAGAGATTCTGATACACACTGATCTGGGGGACAGCCTGGGCATTGGGACTTTTTAAAGCTCCCCAAGTGAAATCAAGGCTAAGAAGAGCTGTTTTAGGACAACTCAAGGCATTTGACCCACGACATGGGGGAGAGTCCAGAGGAGTCCGGAGTTGGGGGCGTGCGGTCTATAGCGAGAAACCATCGCTGGGTTTCAGGCTCTGCTGGGTAATGCCATTTGGTGTAAGACGGTAAAGCTCCTGGGGGTCCTGGCCATTGGAAAAGAGGTTTCCTGTCCTGTTTTCCACACTAGCCCGAAGAATAAACACTCCAGATTGGCACCAGGAAGGACAGCCTTTCTACGGTGCGATCTCATTCTGGCCAAGATGAGAAGTCATGAGTTTAACCAGACATAAGCTACTATAAGAAAGAAAATAAATGGCAGTTCACCACGTTTGGATCACTTACAACGTCACGGGACTGGCCAATACGGGGAAAATGGCTTTTAATGCACCTTGTGACCGAGAGCACCGAGTCCCCGATAATCAGTGTTCTTCTCCAGAGCGGGGGGTATATTTATAGAAAGAACAAAACCTTATACAGGATGAAGGGGGTGAGTAATAATATGTGTGAATACACTGATCTGTCTGAAAGGCTTCTTGGCTGTCTGCTTTCAATGGTAATAAATATCCACTAAAAGCCGTCTGCTATATGTGTTTCTGGTAAAGTCTCACACTTCTCTGCATGAATACATTCAGAATGTAAGCACCACACACCCGACTATAGACGCTCTTTTGTATTCTGAATTCTTAAGTTATGCAGCTTAGCAGCTGCGATAATGTAATGGTTTGCAAAATAATAGACTGGCAATACGTCAACCTGAAATAACACACCAAATAATGAATAATGTGGGTGCAAAGAGGTTTAATTTATACTGTGTTAAAAATACTGCTCCAGAAATATCACACCATTTCAGTCTTTGCGAGTCAAAAAAAAAAATCCTTTTACTTAAATATTCAAATAATTGCAGTAAGAGAATGCTTTCTTGTTTCTTTTTTTTTTTCCCCTCCCCGATAAAAATGTCAAATTTACATTACTCTGCGAAGAGGCATGTGACCCAAGTGTGGTCACTTGTTCACACACACACTTTGTTCTACTCTTAGAGCTTGGAGTATTTGTCTCCTCGGTTTGTATCATCACGTAAGTGTGACCACATTTCGCATCAGCAATAACTGAGCATGTGGTAACTTCATGTGAAAAAGGAGGTTGTTTCTGTTTACATCTAATTCTTCTCTTCCTCCCCAAATTTTCTCACTGAGGGAAGTTTATAAGAGCTTTCAGATTTCATTTATTTGCTCATCTAGTGAATATCATACTTCTATGGTGAACCAGAGACCGAGGTGTGCTCCCTGCCCTCAGGACTTGGAAGCTATGGAGGTAGAGGGAGGAGGAAATGTGTGTCAGGCAGACCAAAGCACGTGCAAAGGCCCTGAGGCAAGGGAGTTCACGGCAGTCGGGGGAGCCACAGACATGTTCAGTGTGGCTGGAGTCTAACATGTTCAGGGTAACGTAGGGGAAGAGCTGAGCCTGAGGAGGGTAGTGGGGTCTAAATCATAAAGGTGTTGTCGTTACATTGAGGCATTTATCTAAGTACTTATCCTGAAGCAGGGAGCCACTTAAGGGTTTTAAGTAGACAAGTGACTTGACCAAGCCTGTATTTTGGAAAGAACCAGGGAAGCCTGGGTGGCTCAGTAGGTTAAGCCTCCGACTTCAGCTCAGGTCAGATCTCATGTTCGTGGATTCGAGCCCTGCGCCAGGCTCTGTGCTGACAGCTAGCTCAGAGCCTGGAGCCTGCTTCTGGTTCTGTGTCTCCTTCTCTCTCTGCCCCTCCCTCTCTCATGCTCTGTCTCTCTCTCTATCAAAAATAAATAAAACATTAAAAAAATTTTTTTTAAAAGAAAGAACCACAGTGCTGCAACACAGAACATGGACTTGGGGGAATAAGAACGACAACTGTTTGGGGGACGCCTGGGTGGCTCAGTCGGTTGAGCGTTGGCTTGAGCTCAGGTCATGATCTCACGGTTCATGGGTTCAAGCCCCGCATCAGGCTCTGTGCTGACACCTCAGAGCTTGGAGCCTGTCTTCATGTTTGGTGTCTCCCTCTCTCTCTGACCCTCCCCTGCTCACGTTCTCTCTCTCAAAAAAATAAACAAATAAAACATTAAAAAATAAATAAATAAATAAAAGAATGACAACTGTCTGAAAGTGAAAGATCACAGAGGCCTGAGCCCAGGGAAGGGAAGAGGCCGGGAGGGCACCTGGGCTCTGCTGCAGGTGTTTTGGTAGCTGGTAGACCACAGGGGGAGCAGGACTGCGAGCGAGATGACCAATTCCATTTTGGACATGTTGAATTTGAGGTGTTGAGACACCCAGGAGAACAGAGATGCCCGGTCTTTTTGGGATATGTGGGTCTGGATGGTAGAGAAGATAAACCACTGGGAGGGAGAGCGTCCTTAATAAACGCACGCCCTGAAACAGCTCGGGCTGGGCCACAGAAAGCTTTCACCGACTTATTCTTGGGTTTGGGAAATAGAAGGAAAGGTAATCTCTAACATATAACCATTTCCTCATAGTATAGGGTCCTGGTAGTTTAATAAAAACATTGTCCCTCTCCAAAACGAACTCCCAGAAAGAAGGTCCACATTTGTTCTCTCCTTCACTTATTTATATGCAATGTTCGTCCATTCATTAGAATTTTCCACAAAGTTCATTTTGACCTCTGGAGTCACAACATCAGGCTCTGGAAGGAAGAGACCCTACAGAAGTACATGGGCTTGAGTAAGTCTAGATAATTTGGCATGTGTGTGCAATGAATTTGAAACATCCTGTTTCCTACGTGTCTCACATAAACCTGGGAGTCCGAGACAAGTCATCACCAGGAAATACTGTCTGTCTTGGCTTTATTGAGTGACTATCCTTAAAGGTCATCTCCAGGT
The DNA here is from genome assembly GCA_004023785.1 of Mungos mungo. NCBI lineage: Eukaryota > Metazoa > Chordata > Mammalia > Carnivora > Herpestidae > Mungos > Mungos mungo. The sequence continues at coordinate 6,886 of PISW01010842.1, forward strand.
GACAGTGAAGTGTGACCAAGAGTGTCTGGTCACTCTGCCAAGGTCACATAGTTAGTAAAGGCTGAGGCTCTCAGTTTTGGGGACCGTGAGACTGCAAGCCCTGTCCCATCCACCCCAACTGGCTGCTTCCTGTAGCACCTAAGTTGTCTTCATTTCTTGTTTCGTAGCTACACTGGTGCACTGGTGTGTCCATACTTGTAACTGTTTTGTTTCTATAAACCCGTATCCCCAATCTCCCGTCTCATCAAGCAAAGCATCTTATTATCTATCTCTGTTGTTTTTCCGACCCTGCCCTGCACAGTGATGGGAGCCTGGTCTCCTGGCCCCATTGAGTGGTTCTGAAATCAGGATTTGATAAATATCTAGACAGCATAGTTTAAAGGTGCTTTTTTTTCCCCCCAACTCAACCGGGCAGTTGGAAAACAGGAGCAATGGTGCAATCGTGCACACAGCCGGCCCCGGGGATTGGTCGTCATTCTCCTTGGCTGCGAGTCTTCTATATTCCCTTTCATGTGAAGCACTGGTGACAAGTTGGCTGTCGCCCGTTGCTCAGGGCCAGGCTGAGGCTCCCCGAGAGAGCAAAGGTGATGGAATGAGAACCCAATGGCAGGGACAGAAGATACTGAGTCCCTAGACATGGGGCCTGCTCTGTGGCTGACTGTATGCTCCTGGACAGAAGATTACCCCTCTCTACGGCTTGGCTTCCCTGCTCCTGCAGGACAACGGTAATGACCCCCAGCCTCTGTGTCTCACCAGCAACTCAGGATGACAAGAGGAAGGAATGAATATAAAAATCCATTGGAGTAAAGACAGTATAGACGTGTGAGGCCTTAAGATCATCATATTTCACAAGACAATGGAGACCAACCTGAACGTCTGTCACCCTCTAGGCTGCTGGTGGAAATGGACAAGGGGCCATTGCTTTTAAATCAAGGAGTGCCAAGAAAAGAGGGCTGGTCCTCAGTGTCTGCCCTTAAAGCAGATGCCATTTCTCACTTTTCCTGCCTTTTACATAAATGTTTGACCCCGATTCTGAAAATGGTCATACATGTTTTACATAAAGTAAACATAAATTTTCACATAAATGTTTGACCCTGATTCTGAAAATGGTCATAAAGTCAGCAACAGGACAAAATATCCAGTTGGAATGGACACACTCACCATACATTGCAATTAGTGTCATTCTGCCTTACCGTGTGTGGGGGTTGGGGGGAGGGCGGCTCATAAGGGAAGCAAGGGCCCTCTTCCTGTGAGCCTTGGTGTCCCAGCCCTGTTTCTTCACATCTCGCAACCAAGACACATAAGATGCCTGATGGTCCAGGGGTGTGCGTGCTTCTCCTAAGGGCCCAGCCGCCTGCAGATCTGAGACTGCATCCCTGGGGTCTGCCCATGGGCAGAAAACAGGTCTGTGTGTTTTGAATGTAAGTATCTACCAACACATGCGACCATGTTTTATGTATGATGCTATGTTCATAGACGCCGTTTTTCTTAAATTGGTAAACAGTGAATAGCAGAAGTTGTAACTGCATACATCCGGCTTTATTAAACATCCGTGATCTATCAAACATCTGTTGGAGATTCTAATGTTTAAAGAGAAGTTACCGGGTTGCTATGGAGTCTTTTGTGTGCCTATGCCCAGAGAACTCTCTCCTTAGGATGACCAGGTTCTACAACTCCAGTGTGTATAATTTGCATTTCTAAATGATTAGTTGGGAGCATAATATCTTACATCAGCTTATCGTTAAAGTCAAAATATTTTCCACGGGACCCAAAATCATATTCAATATAAGCCTGATGTGCTTGTAACGTGGGCCGTAACTATTAGAAGGGAGCATGCAGTAGGAACTTACTATATATTAGTTGGGGACTGTTATTGAGTGCAAGAGAGATGTCTCAAAATAAAGACCAACACAGGGGCGCCTGGGTGGCTCAGTCGGTTGAGCATCCAGCTTTGGCTCAGGTCATGTTCTCGTGGTTCCTGGGTTCAAGCCCCGCATCAGGCTCTGTGCTGACAGCTAGCTCAGAGCCTGGAGCCTGTCTTTGGATTCTGTGTCTCCCTCTCTCTCTGACCCTCCCCTGCTCATGCTCGCTCTCTCTCTCTCTCTCTCTCTCAAAAATAAATAAAACATTAAAAAACTTTTTTTAAAAGACCGACACACAACCAGAACCGGAAGCGAAGGGATTTTTCATTATGACTCAAATGGCAGAAAGAACGTAACTCATCACAAGTCAGGAAATCAAGCCCACCTGGACGTCTTGACAGACCCTCATATATATTTTTTTTAAATATATGTTTCCCTTGAATTAAAAAAAAGTCACTGAGTTGTAAGCATACCAACGAGAACAAGTCCCTTGAATTCAACCCTGTTCACCCCTTTGCAAGACGCAGAGGTTGCTTGAGAACTTTGGTGACGCGCTTTGCCTTTGGCTCTTCCAACTGCAATTTAATCTAGGACATCTAAGTAGACTCCACAGCTCCTGGAGGGGACGGGTGAGATTCTAACAGGAGCTTCTGGGTTTCTGAGAGCCACAAAGCATTCCACCTCCACCTCCCGCGGGCAATGTAGGCATTTGTCCCTACATGGAGCCCGGAGCCTGACACACCGAGGACAGCTAGCTTTGCATTAGCCTCAGTCACCCCCAAAACTGCATTAGTCCCTCCAACGAAGGACAAATTCTTATTATTGTACAGGATCATCTCTGCCAGGGGCTACCATAAAGCAAGCATGTTTCAGAAAATTAACTAATTGTTAGGCGAAATCTGTAGTAGTAAAAAAAAAAATCCAAGATGATAGCGAGGTATTTGAAACAACACAACAGAGGACGGTTTTCATCAATGAGGGTATAATTCAAACTCTCCAGGCTTCAAAGCTCCTTAACATCATCAGCGCCTCCTTTGAAGACGTCCGTCACCCCCCAGAGGAAATCTGCAGCTGTGCCGACTAGACTAATGGATCTGTTTGCGGCCCCAGCTTTTCTCCCCAGAGACTCACGTCTTCTCTCCCCATCCCAAAGGGCAGCCCCCACCCCATCTCTCTCCCTCCCACCTTGTCTCTAACGGCACCCCCACATGCACAGCCGGTACAGATTCATTGCAAATTTCTCATCAGTTACCCGTTAAGAAAAAAAAAATTTATACATCACAGAGGGTTCTACCTTCCCAGGAATTCACCATTTTCAGGAAAACAGGGCTACCAGAAGGGATGCTGTGTACAATGAAAACAAACATCTCCGTTTCTTCGGAGCAACTGCCCGATGCAAAACAAACCGCCCGCCACGTCGCTTACCCTCTCCACGCTGCGTCTTCTCAGAGATCCATACGGGATTTTCAGTAAAAGTCTTTGAGATCTATTCGGAGCCACTGCAGCCTGAACCACCATGGTGTTGGAGCCGCGTGAGTGTGTGTGTGTGTGTGTGTGTGTGTGTGTGTGTAAGCAAGTGTGTGTGTGAGTGTGTGTGCTCCCAGCAAAGCGAGAGACAAGGCTTTCTCAAAACTAAGTTATGGTCTCCTGGAGGTTGCCCAAATATCAAATAACCAAAAGAGTTTTTTCTTTCGACTGTATGAGTCAAGATGTGGTTCCTAGGGAGGCGGGGGGAATGGGGAGAAGAAAAATAGCCCAAGTTCTGTAACTTCAGCCTGCCTTCAGCAGCGCGGGGTGAGCTGCTCTTGTCTGTCCCTGCCTGTCAGTCCCCTCGGTGAGGCTGCTCGTCCCAGAAGTCAGCAAGCGACGCCTCTGGGGAGAGCGATCCAGAAATGTCAACTTTGCTTCTTGTGGCTACGGATAGTAACCAGGTCAGTGGTCTAATCAAAGCTCCATCAGACGTAGTATTCATTCCATCACGTGACTCCAAAGCCCCTCGGCCATATAGTGGGTCACATGCTCACCTTAAAAAGACTACTTGGAATATCACCATCTGGTGTGGAGATTAATGTGAAATCCTGCATTCTGATTTCACTCTTTTCAGAGCGCAGGAAAAATATTTGCAGGCCAGTGACATAACGCACTGGGGACTTTGGGGAGTCCTCTTCGCAGTCGTAAATTACACGTATGACACTGAGCATCGGATGTGCATATCTGGTTTTTCTCTCCCGCTTTCCAATGCATAGAAAACAAATGTAGGAGTGCACTTAATTCTATATGTGGATGTAGTCCACAGAGATAAATTGTGAGCAAAGGGGAAATGTGGGTGTCATGTGGTTCAGATGAATCAAATCAAATGCACCAGAAAGACTCACATTTGGCATCTCTTCATTTAAATGTTTGTGTCATAGGACATTTATTTTTATGTGTGCCATTTAACATAAAGAACTTAAGTTTGATTTTACAAGGTTCTGAAAAGGACTAAGTTCAGATTCATCTATCACATTTCCTATTCTTTTCTGATAACAGTGTGTGATTCCAGATCAGACAACCCTTTGAAGGACAGTACATGTGATCTAGAATGTTAACTTTTCTGTAATATTTTGTAATTGATAGATTCTTCATCTATGGCCTCCTCTCTCCGCCCCACCCCCACCTCCAAATCTTATTTCTCTAGCAGAGAAAATTGACGACAAATAAAAACAAGTCAGGACTCAGGGGCTTCCAGAACTGGAGGTATCTTTGTTTTCTTGTTTTTAACATATTTCTACATTGGCTGCTCCTCTCTGTGCTGGGTTTTAAGAAAGGGATGCCATTTCCTTTGTAGTAACCCATGCTTTTTGGGGGTTAGCCTGATATCACTTACATGCTTTGGGATCTGGCTTTTATTTATTCCCTGCAGACCAGTTTATTGCAACCCGTGGAAAAGAAAGTTCTGTTTATTCAAAGACTCTACTAGGAAGTGGGGTGGGGTGTCAGGGGAAGATGCAACGGTTTACACTGCTGGAAAATGAACCAGGAAGGATTCTCAGAGGTGGGTGCCGGTGGGAGCGGGGAGGGAAGGAGGGAAATGAGGGCCTGGTCACCCGGTGCAGACACACATTAAGAGGCAGTTAAAGAAAGCATCAAGTTGATGTGGGAAATTCCAAATATACAACAATCGGCCTTTGTTCGTAATTGGTTCCATATGTGCATCGGAGAGCCAGTGAGAGGGTGAGAGAGAAGGCAGAGAGGAGGAGGAGAGAAGGAGTTGCTCAGCCCGGCGTGGGGAGGGGCTCCGGCTAGGTGGTTTAGATTACCTTTTTCCCTCTTTCTCATGTCCTTCCTGCACTGCCTGGTTTCAAATCAGACTATTTTGGGGTGGAAATAAATCTGGAATGGCGCCCAATTATTTGGCCAAATGCATCGAGTTTCCTTGATAAAACCCCACTGGACCACGTTAGGGTTTTAAACGAAGACAGGCACATTTTCAAAAACACTTCTCTGCCCAGAGTCCCGGGATTTCTTCCTTCCAGCCCAGTTTGGGGGGGGGGAGGGGGGGGCGCTGGACCAAATCAGCTGAGAGAGAAGTCACTGTCTCGCTCCTGACCCAGGCCAGGGTGAAGCCCCTGGGAGCTGAATTTATTTATATTTGACTAAATCCAACTTCCTGTTTCCCAGGGGTATTAATGAGTGTTTCACTGACGAGTTAAAGCCTCATGGCATAGCTCAGATCATAAAGGACACTTTGATGAACTAAGTGCAAATAAAACAAAAACATACGCATTTGATTAAGGTTAAAATACATATAGAAGAGAATGTTAATGGAAACCAAAATAACCCTGAGCCAGACTCCCACACATTTGAGCCCCATTCGCTCTAGCCACGCCCCCTCCCCGGGGGCGGGGGGGGGGGGGGGAGGAAGATGGTGAGGAGCAGGATCATTTCTCCTATCAGCACCAGTGCCTTCCCCCAGCTAGTGGGGATGAGGAGGTGGCTCTGGAGCTTTCCCCAGTCCCCACAGAGGAACCAGCCACCTCCTCAGACAGATCTGAAGGCTCTCAAAGGTCAGCTTGTCCAAAAATATCTTTTTGATAGTTTTGCTGTGGGTGTTTAAGAGTTACCCATTCAGAATTAATTACTGAGACGGAAGCATTTAATTTCAGAAAGCCAATGTTGTGACACAAATGTTTCCCAGGAAGGGAGGTGCACCCGTACCTTTGCAGATATGACCACTTTAGGAGACATGAGGGGAACTAACTTCTACTGAGCGCCTAGCAGTGGCCAGGCAAGGTGCTACCTAAGGCTATCTCAATGGCAGCAATGAGTTTCACGGTCCATATTTTACAGGGGCTCAGAGAGGTTTACTAACTTGACCAGTGTAACGGAGCCAGAACTGTCAGACCTAAGATGTCACCGGAGTCAAGATGCTTGATATCAGCACCTGCCTTGGGCCATTATACTCTCACATGACACGGGGACTTTATTAGGTTACAGCAGGTTAGAAATTCAAAACGGAGATATATCCATGGGTCCCAAGAGAGAGAAGGGAAATTTCCCTGTCTTTGAAAGAGAGAATTTAGGAGCATGAGAGAGAAATTTAGGTCATGATCTCACGGTTTGTGGGTTTGAGCCCAGCATTGGGCTCTCTGCAGTCAGAGAGCCTGGAGCTGCTTCAGATTCTCTGTCCCTCTCTCTCTCTCTCTGCGCCTCCCATGCTCTCTCACTCTCTATCTCTCTCAAAAGTAAATAAACACTAAAAAGAGAGAGAGAGAATTTAAATACAGGAAATAGCACTAGAAGGAGCATTCTAGAGTCTCTGGTCCCTTGGTGAGGAGCAAGGAACAGCAAAGAAGCTACCAGAGCCGAGGAGGTCGCCCAGTGGGAAGCCAGAACAATCCCGGGCTGGGGGTAATGGGAGGAGCCAGATTCCTAGTGCCCAGGGTCAGGGTCACCTTGCGGAGGCTGGAACCCTGTGGACCCACTGGAGACCTGATCACCGCTGGGGCCGTGGGCCACGGTCGAGTGGGGAAGGCCCTGGCCCTCCCTCCTCTGCTCTAGCCTACCACCAGCGTCTGCGGATGCCAGCTGGGTGACAGGGAGACTTGGAAACAGCCATGGGGCGGGGGCTGGAGGGAGAAGGAAGAGATCTGAGGGCAAATGCCTGGTTTCAGCACTGAGGCGAGAGACGGGAGACCAAAGGACTGGGACATGGTGAGGAAGGAGTAACTAAAAGAAAACAGAAAGGCAAGGGGACAATGTTTGGAAGAGCGTATTACTTGGAGAAAGGATGGTGGGCACTGAGGTCTGCTGCGCATCCGGGGCACAGTGTTATGGCCCACGAGACAGATGGGGGGAGGCCGTGGGGATGGGGTGCCAGTGAACCCTGGGGGATGGGGTGGAGAAGGCACACTTCTGTTCTAGAGCCTGCGAAGCCCCTGCTTTGGATGCCTCTTGGAACAGAGCACTGAAGGCGAGTGGAGTGCGTTTTTGTTTGTTTATTTTGAACATTTCCTCCCCATCTCAGTGAAAATGTTTACAATCAAGCTCTGGAATGAAAATGCATGGGGATCGATTGAAGCATACTTTGGGAAAATCAATGGTCTTGACACACCGCCGTAAGATGTCTCCTATCAAATGGGTGCTCTTGGTCACGGATAGCAGGAGGGTGAACAGGGGCTGGGGGGGTTGAGGATAACAGCCCGTCAGAGAGAAAGCATTCGACAACACAGAGCTGGTGGCAGGCAGCCGCAAAAGAGGGGAGACAGCACCGGCTGGGTGTGTGTCCATGGGTGCCACCGCCACTCCCAGATCAGGCCAGCGACCGTGATGGCACCTGCTGAGAAGCCGTGGGAAGGGTGGGTGTTTCTCAATAGAATACTGGGCACTGAAACAAAGTGGGAGCGGTCACTACAACCTCTTGTCCCGGCAGGGCCTGGCCTGCCAGCCTCAGGGGTCTGTCACAACTGTGGCCCGGTCCCTGAGGCTACCGTCTGGGAGCCTGATGCCTTTGGCATCAGAAGAGAAGGGCTGACGGGACAGAGAGGTTTGGGGGTGGGAGGTTCCACTGCCCGACGGTGACTCTGGGTCAGAGGGCAGCCGGGGGCCACCTCGAGCCCCCGGAGCCAGGAGCAAAGGGCAGTGAGCTGAGCAGGGTTAGGAGAGTGAGTCAAAGCGTCCTGTGGAGAAGAAGGATGGCATCGTTTCGGAAAATGAGATCCCCTGTCTTCTTATCCGCATTCATTCTTTCTCTGGGAAAAGGTGAAATATCACTTACAGTAAGGACACAGATGCAACACTGACTGTACAAATACCTCTTCTTTAAAAATTTTTTTAAATTTTATTATTTTTGAGAGAGAGAGAGAGAGAGTGAGAGAGAGAGCACACACAGGGGAAGGGCAGAGAGCAAGAGGAACACAGAATCTCAAACGGGCTCCAGGCTCCAAGCTGTCACCACAGAGACTGATGTGGGGGCTCAAACTCACAAACTATGAGATCATGACCTGGGCCAAAGCCAGAAGCTTAATCAACTGAACCATGCAGGTGCCCCTACACATACCTCTTCTAACTTCCATTTCTAGCCATTAATGGCTGTAAATTTAGCAGCATGTTAAAAGGGGGCTCTTTCAGGTTTAAAAAAATTTTTTAATGTTTATTTATTCTTGAGAAAGAGAGAGAGACAGAGTGCAAGTAGGGGAGGAGCAGAGAGAGAGGGAGACACAAAATCTGAAGCAGGCTCTAGGCTCTGAGATGTCAGCACAGAGCCTGATGCAGGCCTTGAACTCACAAACTGTGAGATCATCAACTGAGCTGAAGTTGAACATTTAACCAACTGAGCCACCCAGACGCCCCATGGGTGCTCTCAGTTTTATTGGAGGTATGAAGACCACAGGTGCCAACCATCCCCACCTTCTCCACAGCCGTTCAAGGTGTGCGAAGGGGAGTCTGAGACCAGATTTGAGGCCCCAAGGGGGCCTGAACCTGCAGCCTGGTGAGGGACTCCAAGGAACCTGGGGGGAGGGGTACAATGAGCTTTCTGTGGGAAAGAGATGGGCTGAAGCATGGGAATTATCCAAGGGGAGGGAAGAGTGGCAAATGGGAGGTCACTTCAATGCCATTATCTTGGGTCAGATGTGGGTGCCCAAGAGAGTTGGTGTTGGCCTGTCTCAGGGGCTCAGTGTGTTGTATGAAGGGCTAGGGAGCCCCAGGAGGAAGGGGCTGGGCTGTAGGGCCCAGGGCAAGGGGAGATCTTAATGACTAAGTGGAAGAAACACATCACTTGTACCAGGGAACCGCGGTGTGAAGGAGGCGGGGTCTTCAAAGACCCCACAAGGGACTCCATCTACAGGACAGAGCTGGGTTTAGATGCTGTGTCAGTCCCTCAGAGAGACTATGGGTGCACTAGATGCAGCTTGGTGAGCAGGACTTGTGCCGAGTGACACGGCGGATGAACCCACGGTAGCCCCGAGCTAGGGGAGTAGGGGAGGGAAGACTGGCTTTGGATGAAGTTTGGGTTTAATTGTTGTCATATAAACCAGGTGGGAGGGCAGCCAGGGCGAGACTGGGCCAAAGACACACATGAAGAATTCCTTAGCAATCTGGAAAATTCCTGGAGTCGGGGTGAGAGGAGTTTGGAAGGGAAGCCCTGTCTTTCTTCATTGCTCCATCACCATTTCCATTAGCCCCTAACTCAGCCAACCTGGGTCATTCATGTCACGTCTTATTAGAGTAAGCTATGACTGAGGTTATGCAAACAGAAGGGCTGCCCACATCCATAATTTTCTGTTTGAAAAGAGGCCGGAATTTAGGCCAAACATGAAACCTAATATCCCCAAGAGCAGGAGGAAGATATCAAGCAACACAGTTATCACCAGACCTCATAGGGCCAAGGCTGGTGAGACTATTCACAGGTCACACGGGGAGGATGGCTGAAGGCTGTCTGGGTTTTAATGCAGGTTTGGCCTGATGCAGGGCACCCTGGGTACTGTCCATCTCTGCACAGGCTTTTCTTCCTTGTGTGGTATGTGGAGGAAACTAGGTATAAGTGTAGCCAGGGGGATAAAAGTGTCTTCCCTTCTTGCCTTTTCCTCCCTCCCTTCCTCTTCCCTACTTCTCTCCTTCCTTCCTCCCCTCTTTCCTCCTTCCCTGCTTCCTTCCTTTCTTCCATCCCTCCCCTTCTCTTTCCTCCCTCCCTCCCTCCCTCCCTCCCTCCCTCCCTCCCTTTCTTCCTTCCTTCCTTCCTTCCTTCCTTCCTTCCTTCCTTCCTTCCTTCCTTCCTTCCTTCCTTCCTTCCCCTCTGTCTCTCTTTAGCTTCCCTTGCCTATTTAGGCTACATTCCGGGCTTTATTTAATAGTCTTCCTCCATGACCAGCCAGGCAAAGAAAATAAAAGGGGTTTGAACTGAAGTGTTCCCTTTGGCTCCTAATTATCATTGCTGGTAGAGGTCTGGTGGGCTGGGATGAGTCTACTAATTGCTTCGGATGTGACACTGTCTGTGCTTTTCTTGTATGTCACATCGAGCTCGACAATATTGGCTTTGCCCTCGTCTAAATGAATTTTTAAAACATCCTTCTATTGCTTATACTGCGTCATTCACTTAACAGTTATTGAGTGGCTGACAGAATAATGGCAACCCCCTTTGAAGGCACAGTCTGTTGCAGGCACCATTCTAAAGGCTTTTAGATGTATTAATTCTTTAATTCTTGTAACATCTTATCAAATAGGCACTTCCCTTTTCCCCTAGATTAAGACGAAGACACAGAGGCACAGAGAAATGAAGTAACTTGGCCCAGGTCACACTGAGGGAGGCTTCAGGGTCCTGCTGGACTCTGCTAAGTGACTCCTCCATATCAGGTGCCGTGCTAAGAATGGAGGCTATGAGGGGACTTCCGCTTTTGGGAAGTGCTGGGTTTTGTTCCTCACACTTAGTTCCCCCCTGTGATGACGTATTCGTCATGAAGCAAAAGAACCTTATACCTGTGTACACCTGGCCTTTGCTGAAGAGCCACCCAACAGGAAGAAATGCAATCCGTCCGAGTTCTTTGGAAATGGTACACACACACACACACAATTTCCACTCTCACTTCTGCACATTGTTTTGCTGTTGCTTTAACATAACAGCCTTCCTGGATCTCACCAGCCCTTCCTCTGCCTCTTCATACATATTCTCCTAGGACATCTATGCTTCATCCATCGGAATTCCTTAAAGGTCACACAGCTCAGCCACATGTGGCTTTACCACATGGGTGGTAAAAAGGCTGCTTCTTAGACCTCTGAGAACGCCCTGTTCAGTAGGTTTCGTTGGGGTAACTAGGAGTAGAGAATTAATTGGCCCAGAATAAGGGCCCCATTCTTCTGAAACTCAAAAATACACATCTGGTCACAAAGGAAACCAGACCTTACATTCTTCCAGGGTAGGGAAGAAAATAGCACATTTGCTGCATGGAAGCCTCATGTGCTAACCAGGCATCCCAGAATCTCAATCTTGATGGCAACGATCAAGCTGTAGAGAATGTCAAGTGGAAAATATTAATGGCCTGTGTGGAGGATTAGTCTAGGTTCTGTCTTAGCATCCCTTGTTTCATGGACATCAAATCCCAGCTCACCAGCATGCTGGCAGGATTACTCAACTCTTCACCCAGAGAAGGAGGGAGCAGGTAGAGATCTGGCTTGCAAGCAGCAGACAGATTTTCTTCCTCCACATAAAAGTCCTTCACATCTGCCCTGGGTATGATTTGCCCCCATCAGGTTCCACTTGCCCTTCCCAGCATGAGGCTAAGTCAGGCAATCAATGGCGGTAGCCTGGGATAATGGCTATTTTGCATGGTGGTAATGGCTTAGCGCATGTGCTATTAGAAGTGATGTCATGTCCAGGTCCCAGGGAATCGATAAGATTGCCAGGATGCCTGTGTGATTAATCAGGTAATAAGCTGACCCGTGTGGGGCTGGCTGTGTAGATTGGCTTTCGAGACCATTTTGCAAAGCTCTTTTTCATGGGCTATCCATCCATGTGGATGGATTTTGATAACTAGCATTGATTTGCCATTTTTATGAAGTGCAGTTTGCACAGGGTAAACTGTGTAATTGCACCCCGAATGGCAAAATAAATAATGTTCTTATCTATGGTATTGACGGCCCAGGATTAGCTGAATATATATAGTACACCTCTAAACAGACTCAATGGATGTTGACTTTTGATTTTTACAAGGTGCAGCTCTCAAATTTCAGGTGTCTTAGATAAGCATTGGGTAGCAAATGATTAACTTTTAAATCTGTTACTAATTTTTATGCTTCCTTTTTATCAGGAGAAGTTCAACATAATTTTCTTTAATAGGAGAATGGTTATCTTGGTTTAATTAATTCCTCTGGTGCTGCAAAGGACAGTGGCTTTCTTTGGGGGCCATCAGATTGCTTTCTGTACCATGCCCAGAGCCATGTACTCCCAAGGGCAAATGCCCATTTTCCCATGGCTCTCTGGGATAACGCATCTGGCCTGTATTTTACCAAGATGAGGAAGGAAAGAACTTGATCTGTTTAAAGATGGGTGCTGAGAAATCTCCCATCATAGAAATGGGTTTATCTTGAGCGTGCCCTCAATGGCTCTGAATATCCCATAACTCAAAATGCAAAAGGGTTACCCAGTAGAGGATCAAGGTCAGAATGGGCAAAATACCTACCATGGACATGTGCTGAGACGTGAATAGAGATGCACAGGGGATTCTCACTGTTACTGTTTGCCTGGGGTACGCCATTCTATTTGAATTCTAAACCTTGATAGCACGAATGCAGATAACAGATGTGTGAAAATTAAGTGGCATAGTGGAATCACGTGTGGGAATAGAGGCAGTAAGATATGACAGTAGAGCCAGATTCTGACACGCAGATGATAGAAAAATATATTTTAGACCATTATTCTGTGAGCAGCGGGAGTCAGTACAAGTTACTTTTTGCAAGGAAGCGATACCATCTAGCCTGAACTTTGTGAGCTTGAGTGGTAAAGGCTGAGTGGTTGGTTAGAGAGCCCAGATGTATCAGAAGCCAAAAGAACAGTTGCAAGGTTATTGCCAATGTCAAGTGAGAGGTGCTGAAGCCTAGAACTAGGACAGAAGTGAGAGGCTAAGTACAAGATACCGGGGAACAGTACATGGTAGAGGGAGGCGTACCGTGATCCTCTGTCATGAAGGAGTAGAGGAAGGATGGTCCTATTAGCCAAGTACCCAGGAGGAGGACCACATTTGGGGAGATGATGACGGGTAACTCTGGGCACACAGAGCTCCTGGTACCCAAACACTGTGACCTGGAACTTCAGAGGGGAGTCAAACCTAGAAACGTAGCTTTGGATTTCAACCACAGACGACTAACTACTAGTGAAGTTATGAATTAAGCATGAGGGCAGACATTCAAGAACACAAAATTTACTTCTTCTCATGCACCTCTTCTCAAGAGTTTACTGGAAGATAGTCTCCAAAAAAAGAAAGTTAAACCTATAAGGGAGGGAGGGGATTTGAATTCCAAGGAAAGGAGAATGAATCCCAGGAGAGCTGACAGAGGGGTTTCTCAGAATAATGAAAAGAGGGGCCCCAAGAACACAGTCATGCTAGGGATGCAGCGAGAAGCTCACCCAAGTGGTGCAGGAGAATGGAGGGGCCCCGGAAGTGGGTCTCAAAAAATGCACAGATTGAGTATCTGAGGAGTGCACCAAATTGAGAGGAGAGGCAAAGCTCCTTAAAGATGAAAGATCTTAGAGAAAAATGATTGAGAGGTACACAGAATATCAAGCAAACAATGAAACAATGAAACAAGGCAATTACTGCCACCTGGAAAAACAGGAAATTGTATAATCCAAGAGATACAATCATAATATACACTATTTCTCCAGTATAAACAATATATTGGTCATCCTAATAAAACTGAATTCTGATTTAAACCGCGGTAGAGATACATTGGTAAAGGTAGAGGTGGAGAGATAGGTATTTGTAGGGATGTGGAGGAAGGTTTTAAGTAAGTTAAAGCCTCATCTTATAAAGGATGTCCCTGGGGAGAGGACCCGGAGATGGGGAGAAAGGGTCTGAAGTCTGGTGTTTTTCTTTGTAAGCCTTCTGGTCCTCCTCGCCTTTAAAATGTTATGGATATCACCATGCACGTGTATTATTTTGATACAAACAAGAACTGAATTGTAAAGAGAGGAGCGGTGTTACGGGCAGTGTGAGCAGATAAGGATGGGGAGCAGTGGGCGGCACTGAAGGGTCACTGATGGCCTTGAGAAAGTGGCCAGCACACGGACAGCAGAAGTCGGGCTGCAGAAGGGAGAGCGTGAGCCGCCTGGCCTCATCCTGAAGGGGCAGATTTGAGTCTAGACACTGGGTTATTTGATCTGACACATAATGTTTCAGGAGACCTGCTTGATTTCCTCCATTTTCCTTCCCTTTGGTGTATGTTTCAGAGCTCTTGGTCTGTGGATCTGCTATGGAAATGACTACTGAATGAAAAGCCTCCAAACTACACCTTGAAAAGAACCTTAAATCCTTCGAAACAAGGTGAAGACACATGGACAAAAGGAAGGAAAACAAGTACATCAGCCAGGCATTGCCAACAATTCTGGGGATAGTCCTGAAGAATCCTCCATGCCCTTTGACTGGACCTTCTGTGTTCTCTGCTTTGCTGTGACACTGTGTGTGTCTGCATGGATACACTCATGTACACACTCATGTCTGCTATTTCCTCTCGTGAACCCAGCAGCGTTGTGGCAGCTACAGGAGCCCCAGAGTGGTGACAACTAATTATGAAACACCAGGTCTGATATGTCCCTTTTATCGCATCTTGCAGAAGCCTTGCATTCCTGCAAAATCCCCCAGTGGCCCTTTGTAATCCTGGAGAGGAAGTGTCAATCTGGAAACAGCTGTTCTTGAGATAGTGGGATAACATCCTAATGAGCATGCTATGAGCAACAGAGGAGACCTAGGGCTAACGGGACTGTGATGCATATACTTTTTTCTAGACAATGAGACTCACATGAGAAAGCCTATATTCCCTAGCAAGTCTGAGAGGAGAGTCAGCGACCTATGGATGACAAGCCCCCAAACCCTATGGGATTTTGGACCTTCTGGCTCTCTCCCAGGAGGTAGTTCTGGCAAGGCAGCCCATGGTCACCTTGCTCAGGGGCCCCACCAGGAAAACCCAGCTGGAAAGCAGAAGAAGCCAAGTACAGTCCTGTCCCCAGGGCTCCACCTCCCTGTGGGCTGCAGAGCTCAGGACCAGGTACCTCCCGCCACTTTGGGAGAAGTACGGAGGAATGGCCACAGACTGATGAAGTCATGGCCAGAAATAAATGCTGTGCTTCCACAGAACCAAAACCCCTGATGATTCCCGGGAGAGAGTTGGGTGGGAGCAGAAGAGCGAACATAGGGGTAAAGAAACAGAAAATGACTTATTGCAATTTGGGGTTTGAAACAGATGCTTTTGTAGGGGAAGCCAAAGGAAAGATGCAGATTACCCCATGAGCACCTCCTTTGCATCAGGCATGACCCTGGCCACTTGCTCTAAATTACCTCCTTTAGATCTTCACTATGATCCTATAAGCTGGGTAGAATTAGCTACACTTTATTGACAAGGAAATCAAAGCTCAGAGAGATTAAATGCTTGCCCACCTGCTGACAGTCACACAAGTAGGAAGTGGTGTAGAACTGGGACTGAGACCCAAGCTCATGTAACTTTAAAGCTCATTTTTAATATTCTTTAGGGATGTATACATGGAAATACATCCAAGGATTCTGTCCTTCTTAACAAGGCCTGCCTTCAGGAGAAACTATTTTATGAAAGCCTAAACAACGGGGAAGGGGAAACTTCCTGGGGAGCCTATCTGGGGAAGGGAAATACTCTACTCTGGCTGGCTCTAACTGTCCATGGGGTAGGTGTGGGGGGGGGGGGAGGAAATACCCAACTCCAGTCCCTCCACCCATCCTGTCTCACCAAAGGGAGGAAAATAACCCTGAGAAACACTAGTGAAGATGACATCCCAAAGGCACAAGCTCATAAAAGACTGACAACTAGCATAGGACTATACAATGCCTCTCCTCCCATACCTTACCACCATATTACTAAAGACCTATTTCTCACAGCTTCTTTCATACAGTACATCATGTCCACCTTGAGATTACAAGGCATACTAAAATGCAAAATATACAATTTGAAGAGACTGAACAAACATGAAAAACAGAGTGAGATATGGCAGGAATTTGGAATTATTAGGCTGGAAACTTAAAAAATCAACTAATATTTATATCCTAAGGGCTTTAATGGAAAAAGTTGGCAATGTGGAAGAACAAATGGGTAATGTAAACAGAGCGATGGGAATTCTCAGAATTAAAAAGAAATTCTAGAGATCAAGAACTGTGAGAGAATAGAAGAGTACCTGATAGATTTATTAGTATACTGGACACAGATGAAAAAAGAATCTCAGGGCACCGGGGTGGCTCAGTTGGTTGAATGTTTGACTTCAGCTCAGGTCATGATCTTACAGTTAGTGAGTATGAGCCCAGCATCGGGCTCTGTGCTGATAGCGTGGAGCCTGGACTGTGCTTTGGATTCTGTGTCTCCCTCTCTCTCTGCCCCTCCCCTGCTCACACTTTTTCTCTCAAAAATAAATAAACATTAAAAAGTTAAAAAGAATCTGAGCTTGATGACAAGAACATAGTAACAAATACAGTAAATGTTAATCTAACAATATCAATGATCACTTTAAAGGTCAATAGTCTAAATAAACCACTTAAAAGACAGATGTTATTGGTGTGGATCAAAACACAGACCCAACTATATGTTTTCTATAAGAAACCCAAAGACACACATAGATAGAAAGCAAAGAGATGGAGAAAGATCTCTTATGCTAATACTAGTCAAAAGAAAGTAGGAGTAGCTATATTAATTTCAGACTCAGCAGACTTCAAGTAAAACTATCAGGAATAAAGGGGTATTACATAATGATAAATGGGCCAATTCTCCAAGAAGACATAAAAATTCTTAACATATATACACTCCTAATAACAGAGTGTCACAATATGAGAGACAAAAACTGATATAACTGTAAGAAGAAAGAGATAAAGCCACTAGTATAGTTGGACATGTCAATACTCCCCTGTCACAAATGGACGGATCCAGCAAGCACAAATTCAGTAAGGACACAGTTGTACTCAACAACACCATCAAACAACTGACTATGATGGACATCTATAGACTATTTCATCCAACAAGAGCAGAATGCACATTCTCTGCAAGCTCATGTGTATCTTTCACCAAGATAAACCATTTTCTGGGGGCATAAAACATATCTTAACAAATTTAAAAGATTAAAAATTAAATGACATCTTCTCTCAGACCACAATGGAATTAAACTAGAAATTAATAACAAAAAAGATAATTAGATTATACCTGAATATTAAACACCATAGTTCTAAATAACACATGGATCAAAGAAGAAATCTAGAAAGAAATTAAAAAAGTTTGGGGACTAAATGAAACTAAAAACACAGCTTATCAAAATTTGTGGGGTGCAGTGAAACAAGTGCTCAGTGGGAAATTTATAGCTAAATGCTTAAATTAGAAGAGAAAAGTGGAATCTAAAAATCAGTAATACAAGCTTTCCATTAAGGAGAGTAGAAAAAAGAAGAGCAAATTGAATAAGCAGAAGAAAAAAATAATAATAAACAGAGCAAAAATCAATGAAATTAAAAACAGAAAATTCATAGAGAAAGTCAATAAAATCAAAAGCTGGTTCTTTGAAAAGTTCAATAAAAGCAATAAGTGTTTAGCCAGGATAATTAAAAAAAATAGAAGACACAAAATAATACTATCAGATGTGGAAGAGAAGACATCCTTTGTACATTAAAAGGATAATAAAGGAACACTATCAACAACTCTGTGCCTACAAATTAATAATGTAGATGAAATGGATCCATTCCTTGAAAGACAGTCTGCCAAAACTCACACAAGAAGAAATAGAATCAATAATTGATAACTTGACAAAACAGAAACCCCTAGACTCTGACAGGTACAATGTTAAATTATGCCAAGCATTTATTGAAGAAATTATACTAATCTTCTACAATATTTTCCAGAGGATAGAAGCAAATACTTCCTAATTCATTTTAGGAGGCCACCATTGCTCTAATATCAAAACCATATAAACATATTCTAGAAAACTACAGACTATGTCATGAACACAGATGTAAAAATTCTTAACAAAATATTAGCAAACTGAATCAAACAATGTATAAAAAGAATTATACACCATAATCAAGTGGGATTTATTCCATGTATACAAGGTTGCTTCAACATTAAAAAATTAACTAATGAAACAAAAATGCAATGAAGAAAACCCCAAAGAAGAAAACTCATACAATCATATCAATAGATGCAGAGAAAATATTTGACAAAATCTGACACCCACTCATGACAAAAGCTCTCAATAAACCAGGAAATAGAGGAGAACTTTCCCAACTTATGAAAGAATACCCTCAAAAAGCCTTCAGCTAACACCATATTTAATGGTGAGAAACTTGGAAGTTTTCCCATAAAATGAGGAACAGGACAACAATGTCTTTCTCATCGTTGCCTTTCAATATCATCTTGGAAGTCTAAGTTAATGCAATAAGACAAGAAAAAGGAATAAAATGTATACAGATTGGGAAAGAACATATGACATATAAAACTGTTCACAGGTGACATGATTGTTCACATAGAAAATAGAAAAGAATTAACAAAAACATTCCTGGAACTACGAAGTGATTATAGAAAGGTTACAAAATACAAGGTTAATATACAAAAGTCAGTTGCTTTCCTATACATGGCAATGAACAAGTGCAACGTGAAACTTAAAAACATTCCCATTTACATTAGCTCTCTCTAAAGTGAAATATTTAGGTATAGAAAGTTCTAACAAAATATGCACAAAATCCATATGAGGAAAATGATAAAACTTTGGTTAAAGATATCAAAGAAGAACTAAATAATTGGAGAAAAGTTCCATGTCCATGGATAGGAAGACTAGATATTATCTAAATGTCAGTTTTTCTCAAATTGATGTGTAGATTAACACAATCTCAATCAAAATCCCAGAAATTTATTTCATGGATATCAACAAACTGATTTGGAAGTTTATATGGAGAGGCAAAAGATCCAGATTGATTGATTCAATATTGATGGTAAAAAAGTTGGAGAGCTGACACCACCCAACTTCAAGGTTTACATAAAGCTACTTTAATTAAGACAGACAAATTAAGAATAGACAAATAGATCAACAAAACAGAATGGAGATCCCATAAATAGACCTACATAAATGAAGTCGACTGCTCTTTGGCAAAGGAGAAAAGGTACTACAATGGAGTAAAACAACCTTTCAAACAACTGTTGAAGTTATTTCTGGAACAACTGAACATTCACATGTAAAAAAAAAAATCTGGACATCAGACTTTATACACTTTACAAAAACTAACTCAAAATGGATTGCAGATTTAAGTGTAAAACACAAAACCATAAAGCTCCTGGAAGATAGCATAGGAGAAAATGTAGACAACCTTGGATATTGTGATACCATTTTAGCTGTAACACCAAGGCAAGATCCATGAAAGAAATAATTGATGAGCTGGACTTCATTAAAATGAAAAACTACTCTGCCAAAAAATGCCAGGAGAATGAGAAGGGCTATAGACTGGGAGAAAATATTCATAAAAGCTGTATCTGACAAATGACTGATGTCTCAGATAGACAAAGAACTCTTAAAATTCAACAGTGAGGAAACAAACAAGGTTTATTTGTTAAGGTGACTGTAACAGACACCTGACCAAAGAAGATAGACAGATGGAAAGTAAGCATATGAAAAGGGGTCCAAGATGATATGTTATTAAGGAACGGCAAGCTAAGACAACAATGAAATACCACTACACGTCTATTAGAATGGCCCAAATCCAAAACACTGACAATACCAAATGTTGAGGCAAGGGTTTGGAGCAACAGGAGCTCATGTTCATTGCTGATGGGAAGGCAAAAGAGCATAGCCACTTTGAAAGATAGTTTGGTCATTTCTTGCAAAATGAAACATTTGCCATACAATCCAGGAATTGAACTCGTTGGTATTTATGCAAATGCATTGAAATCTATGTCCACACAAAAACCTGTACACAGATATTTATAGCCGTTTATTCCTAATTGCTAAAACTTGGAAGCAACCAAGACGTCTTCAGTAGGTTAATGAATCAATAAACTTTGGCACAAACAGCAGCTTATTATTAAGCACTAAAAAGAAATGAGCTATCAAGCCATGAAAAGACATGGAGGAAACTTACATGCATATCATTAAATGAAAAAAACCAATGTGAAAAGGCTACATACTGTATGAGTCTAATTACATGGTGTTCTGGAAAAGGTAAAATAGTGAAGGAGACAGTAAAAAGATTAGTGGTTGCCAGACATTGGGGGTGGGGAGAAGGATGAACAGGCAGAGCACAGTGGGCTTTTAGGGTAGTGAAGCCGTCTTATGTGATTCGACAATGGTGAATATATGTCATTATATGTTAGTCACCCTGATAGTCAATCCATAGAATGTATAGCACCAACAGCGACCCCTAATGTAAACTACTGAGTAATAATGATGTGTCAATACAGGCTCCTTGATTGTGATGAAATGTATCACTCTAGCATGGGATGTCCATAGTGGTAGAGGTTGTGAGTGTGTGGGAACAGGAATGTATGGGAAATCTCTTTACTTTCTGCTCAATTTTGCTGTGAACCTCAAACTAGTCGGAAGAATGTTTTTTTTTTTAATAATTATTAAAATAGAGTATAAAGAGGCTGATCTGAAGATAATGGTAGATGGACTGGAGGGAAATAGTGGATACAGGAGAATAATTAGATGGTTAGTCCAAGTGAGAGGGACTAAGGACCTAAACTGGGGCCGTGAAATTATGGGTTGCATTTACAGAAAAAAATGGTGTATGTGACCCCATTCCCTTCCTGGAGGGAGTATATCTAGGAACTCCCAAACAAGATTACAGTGGTGGAAGTATTGGAAAAGTGTGTGTGTTGGGGGGAGGGGCAGCTAAGGACAGAAGGGGACTACAGTAATGACTTGGTGGTATTTAAATAAAACAGTTTTACCCTGAGGTGACCAGGCTCACACTACCCCTTTGGTGTGCCACACACAGACCGCCCCCCATACAAGACCCTACAGCCACCACCATGGCAGACCATGGTGGTTGGGCAGAGGGTGTCAGCTGTCAAAGAAACTTCCTATCCTGCTGCTCAATCTCTTTTTATACTTCAGAAAATAGCAATGCTGGCCGTGAACCTCCATTCACTGGAAATCGGGAACGTCGCTCTCCTTTCTTGACCCATCCCTCCTGAAGGCATAACTTCTTGACCTTCCAGTCAGAATGAATGTGAGGTACTGAGATCCCAGTATCCAGCCTGAGAAGGGCGATTCCCTTTGGGAATCCTGCCAGTACAAAGTTGCCTCAATCAGACAGCAGATTATAAATGAATAAAGAAAAGAAACCCCAGACCCTCACGTCTGCCAAAACACACCATTCCCTGTAAGGCTCCTGAAAGGGACTTAGTGATGGATAGTGTAAGAACCAACCCCCCACAGCCTTTTCCAGATTCGAGACACAGACTGGCTGGTCCTCAAAATGTGCCACCACTGCCTTTCCCAGGGCGAGCGCCAGTGTTGTTCTTGGAAGGAGAGCATTTTCTTTCAGCTCTCTAACCCCCCGCATGCTTCACACAGTCTGTGCCTACCTACCCGCCCCCATCACTAATCCAAAACAGACCTACCACCAGCAGAAAACCCCGAGAAGAGAGTAAGAATGACGGTAGTTGGTTTGGGGTAGAAATGATGTTTAGGTTGCTATGGAGGCCGGGGGTTTTTCAAAGACTGTGTGTCTAAAATCATCACAGGAACAGAAGTATCCTCGTCAGCTGCTGCTGCTTCAAAAACCAGTCACTCAGACAGCCTCATCCCATAAAATCTATTCCTGGGAAAGTCTGGGTAACCTAACCTCTAGGAGAGTGAACAGGATCCAGGCACCGGTGCTCTGTGCAGAGCGATGTTTTCTCTCTCCCCCACCCCCTGCATGCTCCATGGGAAAAACACAGTATGTTGAGCCCACCCTCCCCTTTGTTTTCTGGAATGATCGCTTCACTTCACAAACATATCTGAGTCTCCCCGGGAGTACCTATTGCGGCTGCTTTTGTCTCTTTGGGCAGATGTTTTCTATGCCTTCATCCCATTCATTCAGACTTCTGGACATTACTTGTTCTTAGAAGCCGTTTCTCTGCTATGTCATCCATACAGACCATTGCGCACCACGCAGGCATTTAGCGACTTTATGGTTTTCTGCCCCCGAGGCATACGAGCAAGAAATAAAGACGCTGTGTGAGAACTGGACAACTGTGGAATAGAATCCTATTCAGGAAGGGGGACAGAGTCGTGAGGACCCTGGGGGCGGCTGAGGAGGGTCCATTGTGCAGAATAAATGAAAGCCTCTACTTACAAACACATCCATGAGCAGGTGCTCCAGCGTCACTTCAAAGTCTTCCAGTTTGGCGGCTAGAGTCATAACGAATGCTCCGATTTGCACTTAGGCCCCAGGGGTGGCCCAAACCTGCACACTCCTCAGCTCAGAAAACCCGGCTGGTGTCAAATTTAGTCACAGGCGGAATGGGCACTAGTGGGATGCCAAACGGAGCATCGCAGAGCGCCCCGACGGTGCTCTGCAGCCAGAGATCTTTAAGGGTTAAAAAGAAAAAAGCCGTACTAATGGCACTAGGGGACCGCACTGGGTGCCAAGTGATGTCACCAGGTGAAGAATCCAGCCACCACCGGCTCCTTACAGCCTCCTGGTCTGAGGTGCTGCACGAAATGCGGGAAACGCCAACAGTGGGCAAAGGAGAAGTCACCGGGGAGGTGGTGACAGGCGCAGCGAGAGAATGGCAGAAGCTGTCTGACTCTGATATTTATAGGGCCACATGTTTTTGACTCCAGCCCATTTCTCAGTTCATTTCTGACCTTTCATAAATGGCCAAGCACACTGGAGTGTATTGTAGCGCGGGGGCAGTGGGTCCCACAGAAGTTGGCTGTGACCAATGCTAGGCAATTCACACAGACGCGCCATCAATAGTTCTTTGTGGGAAACCCATCAGACCTTGTTCTGTACACGACGACAGAAAAGCACATAGTCTTGTGAAAAACAAGGAAATGAAAGTTGTGGGGGTACTAAATTTTTCCTCAGAATATTATTAGATCCTTACACTCTCCCCCATCCTCTGTCCTCCCCGCCCCCTCCCCTGCAAGAGTAGATAAACATCAAGGAAAAAATTTTATCTCTGTGTTAACTCCTCAAGCTTCTGCCCGTAAAGAACATCCACTCTATCTTGCAAATGTCATTTCTCCATTTTGGCCTTCAAAGTCTGACACTTTTTCTCTTGCCTAAAAGATTTTAAAATTGTGGTAAAACATGCATCATGTAAAATTTACCGTCTCCACCGCATTTAAGTGTAAAGTTCAGTACTGTTCAGGACATTCAGATTGTTGTAGGACCAATCTCTGATCTCATCTTACAAAACCGAAACTCTGTATAAATCATCAGCTCCCCCTTCTTCCCAGGCCCTGGCACCCACCATGCCGTTTTCCATCTCTACGGATTTGACTATTCCCAGTACCTCATACAAGGGAGGTTATACAGTATGTATTCTGAGCCCAGTCCTTTTGTGTCTGGCTTCTTTCACTTAGCGTGTCTTCGAGGTTCATCTATGTTGGAGCCTACGTGAGAATTTCTTTCCCATATAAGGCTGAAATCTTATAACCTAAGAAAGACTCCTGGTTTGGACAATTTTTTAGGCCTGAGAAAATGTCTCAGGAACACTCGGCGGTCAAATCTTTAGTGGCCATTCCTGCTGTGACGGTCCTAACCAAAACAGCCTTGGTCTGCAAGTGAGTTTTGTCCTGTCCCTTAAACAAGCCAAATAATCCATGGAAAGTCTGGTTTCTGACTCCACACAGGGTGTGACATATTAATGTCAGAGAAGAGGGCTCCCCACAGGAAGCTGAAGAAATACAAAAAGTTAAAACAGTCCCTCTTGTTGCCAGACCTCTATTCTCAAGTGGGAGCAATTGAAACTCTTCAATTTAGTATCTGTCCCTGAATTTCCACTTTCCCAAAGGAGATACAGACCCCCTTGATTCAGTATTTAACATTTAAACCAAGCAAGCATAATGTAAAGGACAAGGGAAAAAATTGATAAAAAGCATCATACTATTTCTAAAGAGGATTTTGGAGTTTGTCAGGTAGTTTAGCTTGATGGTTGGTCATAAATTTTACATAAATGCTCTTTGAGTTACGGTTTCAATTCTGTTTTGGGGTCTCTCATAGAGGAATTCGAGTGGCTTCGTGACAGGCATCTCTGTTTAGGCAAAGGCACCAGGGAGGGGGAGGCAATGCTGTGATGAATGGCTCCAATAGCTAAGAATGTACAGAAAATATATTTCCCGGATGGGTGAACTCATATTCACAGAACTTCCTATCAGCTAATGCATTTACCATGTCTGCAACTGGTACAGTGAGCAGAGCAAACAATGTCTTCAACAAAGACTCAGTCCAAGCTGACTTCTTGCTGTGCAGCTGCCATCTTTTGTTAAAACTACGGCCATCCAGAGGATACTAGAAAAGCCAGGCGCCTCCTCTCACCAGGTGAGAGCGCTGGGTCAACGATCGGCCACATGACTAGGGGACCACTGGGGAAGACAGGTGTATAAACACAATACATTCTGGTCTCCTAGCAATCACAGGAGAGCCTTCATAGTCAGGTTTTCTGTAGCCCCTCTCTTTATGAACTGAATTTGGATGAAGTATTTCAAATATCTGGAATTTTGTAAAAGGTATACTTGTTTCTTTCATTAAGTTCTTCCCAGGATAGACAAGGGATCGACCAATGGAGAGCAGTTGATGTTCTGCATTTAAGGCAGGCAGTCTCCCAGCTCCAGCAGTAAGTGTACACGGGGTTAAGGAGCAGGCGGTGGCTTCTCAAGAATATAAACAGCAGACTTCAGGGACAAGAGGCTGTGCTCAATTTGAGCCATGTGAGTGGTAAGTATTCTTGAACGAGGGCTCTGAGGAGGATGTGTTGAGAATACCCTGCTTTGAGGAACAAAACCATTTTCATGGTTTCCAAAGAGGAGAAATTGACCAAAAGGGAGTTAGCATGAAGAGAATAAGGAAATTGGTACTGGGTTGTGGATATCACCCATAAGAGACATGTGTTATGAGTTCCAGTGTTAGTGGGTGATATGTGCCCTGTGAAGTGGGTGGGTACTCTGGACACAGAGGACCACACCACTCTTTGGGGGGAGGGGGGGAAACTGTTCATACAGCACTATAAGGCAAGTTCACTGGCATCAGTGCCTATGAGAAGCTGGTGAAGGATGGCTTTGGTAATTGAAGGTGGAGACTTTTTAGCAACTCTATTCTGTCTATATAAGATATATTTTTGTTAACAATGGAGAAGTTTTACTGATGCTAATATCAACTCTGAACATTTATAGGTTCATTTATTCATGCATCCTTTCTACAAACACTAATTCAGCACCTGGGCCAGAGAGTGGGGTCATGGGTGCTGGTGCTGCTAGGAAGATTAAGACACAGCTCTCTCTCTTGAAGACCTTAGGGTCTGGAGAAGACATGGCAAGATGTGCTGGTGTAATTCTATACTATTCTTTCTGAGCTGTGAGAGAAGAGTATACTTCCTTGTCACGTGCCCTTATTCTGGGACTTGCGGGGCACAGGAGGGCTCAGTGATAAAGAGGTAAAGGAGAGTGTCACTCTCACCCTATGGGAAAGGCAAGGGCATGAATGAGTGTGGCGTAGAGTACACCTCCTGATGGATTTATAGCAATAAGCGGCAAGCGTATGGCTGGGGGCAGTGGTGGATGCCAGGGGTCTGAGCCCAAAGACCAAATTGCATTTGAGAAGGTGGCAGTCAAGGTCTCAAGATTCTCAATACAGGATCATGATACCATCCCACAGACATGTCTTTGATGGTATACATCTCATTTGGGGAAAAAAAAAAGATACACTTAAACAGTTGACCAAAGCTTCCTGGCCACCTGAGAAGGACCTGCCGTGCACCACTGTGCCGGGGTACCCCAAGGGAGAGCAATGAATCAGCAACACATCTGACATGGGAGGCAAATGCTAGAATTCATTCTGCAATGTGAATAAAAACATAGGTGCATATGGTTTTACATTTCAAGTTTCTTTCTGTTTGAATTTTGGGAGATCATCTTCTTCCCCTCTGTCTATGAAAAATCCCCCCAGCAGGGCTCAACATATTGGGGATAGAGCTAAACAAAGGGAACGTTTTTGGAAAGTGGGAATTTGGCTGATTCCCCGTGCAGCCATGTAGATAGGCACTCCCCAGGGGAGCTGTGGGCAAGCCATCTTTCTAGAGAGTACCATGCTTTCTGCATCCCTGAAAACAAATTGTCTACTTCAAAAGCATGAGTCTTTATGGAGGTGAGGACTGTGGTTCAACTAGATCACAGTTCAATTCATATCAAAGTATCTCTATTACATACATCGGTGAGCAAACCCAAGGCAATAGGTAATTGAAGAGGCAAAAATGCTTTTCTGGGAAGGTCCCTCCTCCACCCGAGAGCAGCAATTTTCTGTCCAGTAAAACAATTTATTTAAAGGTCAGGTACAAACGAGTAGATCAGATCCCTATCCGGTTGATCAGAATTGGTCACTGAGCTAACCTAGACACCATTTTAGTGCCTCAACTTGTGAATCTAAGCAGAATTTTGATTCAATGATGAAATAATTACCGAGAAATTTTTAAAGCAAAACCACTGACTTTTATCTTGATCACTCAATTATGTCCCACAGCCCCAGTTTTTAGTGCAAAAAACTCTCGACAGTATGTGTAAAAGCGACTCATATCCATGTCCTCTTGATGTACTTCTCTGTCAAGCTTCTCCCTCACCTTAAAACCAGAAAAAGAGGATTTTTTTTAAGATATTAGGCTTGTTTAAGTTAACTAGACTCTCGATGGCCCTACAGACCACTGCCTGTCTGGGTCTAGTTATAAAGGCTCGCCTGTCTGCTCTAGCTGTCTCCCAGAGGACAGACATGTTAATTTAAAGGTTTGTCTCTATAGGGCCCCTGGCAGGCTGGCACAGCAGTGGGTCAGGCCACTGGTGTCAGCAGACCACGCTCTCAGTGGCCGCTCACCCTTCCCGTGTTGGTATCAGATGCCTAACACAACCAACCTTGTCTTCCCTGTTCACAATGCATTTTCAATTTTGACAGCCTCTCTGACCAGTACAAAGGCTCTATTCCTCTACATCTGTCCCCCCAGCCCCAAACTGCCCGTTTCCCCCACCCGCACCCCCTGCCTGGTCACAAGGATGACTCTGAAGACTTTCTAAACGAACAGGCAGTGAAATTTGTGTCAGGCACGTGCTGGAGTGCCTTGGGTTCGTGATGCAAAGAAACACATAATAACTTGCTTGATCTCTCAGTCTTGCCACCTGTCACTTGCTCAACAACTTGGAGTAATAGAAGCTTGGGGGAAGTTCTGGAATCAGCCCCAGTGGGGCCCACTGGGGAAATGCCAAGAACAACCAGCCTGGCTCCTCCAGCTGTTTCCTAAGACACATCCCTTTCTGGAGTTAAGAGGCAGTTTGGGAAACACAGATCTTTACCACCTTCTCCCAAATCTTTTATGGCTGTTTTCAATGACTCTTTCTCATCTGTAAAAGTGTAAAAGCACAGGATTTGAAGATTTCCATGTCTTCCATTCATCCCATATCTGAAATGAGAAGCTGTGAGCACAGGACCATGTGATGGTTACCAGTTGCTAGGAATTGAATGTTTACATCCTCCTCAACCTCACAGGTGGGAAACCTAATCTCCAATGTGATGGTATTTCCAGCTGGGGGCCTCTGGGAGGTGATTAGGTCATGAAGGGGGCGGGGAGCATGAATGCAATTAGTGTCCTTATAAAAGAGGCCCCAGAGAGCTCCCTTGCCCTTTCCTTCCTCCATGTGAGATCATAGCTATAAGAAGGTTGTCTATAAACCAAGAAGTGATAAGACTATGAAGCAGAAAGCGTGTCCTCACTAGATGCTGAATTGGCCAGTGCCTTGATCTTGGACTTCCCAACCTCTGAGAAGTAAATTTCTGTTGCTCATAAGCCACCAGTCTGGAATATCGTTAAAGCAGCTGGAACAAAGACACTACTGTTACTTATATGACATACATTACGTGAATGAGAAGTTGGCTCAGTTATGTCATTGTCCAGACGAGTGAGTGAGTCTGCCGGTAGCAAGAGAATATCCCAGGGAGAACCACCATCCATGGTAAGTAACTCTGACTTGGATTGGGTTTTCTCTCCCCCAAAGCCTTTCTTGTGTTGCCCTAGAATGATCAATGACTCTTAATCCTTTCATTCAATGGCCTTTTGTGATAATGACTCTTTCATAATGTCCCTTACTGTCCTCAAGTGAAATCATGGATAATATAACCAACCTACACATGTTATTTAAAAAATACCAACACAACTCTGCTATGTAAACAAGCAATAAAATGAAAGTAATCTATAAGGAAAAAACACATAGCACTATTTATAAATGTCTTTGTATAATGCAACTACACCAGAGAACATGGTGAACTTAATTACTGTGAATGCAACAGATCCAAACACAAGCTGACATCAGCCAGCTCCCCGTGTGGTCAGGGTGGTGATCGGCCTCCCACCACCTCCCCTCTCCCTTCTGTTGTTGGAGGACAACCTCCCTGGGCTTGACAGTGATAACAGGAGAGAGGAGAATCTGCAAGCAAGGAAACAGGGCTGTGTGTTTGAGCAGAAGAGAATGGGGTTTGGGAATCATGCACATTCTGATCCGTCTCTGTAACTTGGCAGCTTCTTGTTCCAGACCAACTCAAGAGTGATTTGAGAGGCTGCAATAGTTGTCAGACAGGCCTGGGACAGAACTGAATATCTATTCATCTCCAGTATATTCTTGAGACACCATGTCCCTGATTAGCAAGAGCTATTTAGTATAACTTGAACACATTTCCATTTGGACCCTACGGTCCAAAGAACAGGCTGGGAGGCTAAGGCACACGATCTTGACTTTTCATTTTGACTCTTCCAGGTGCTCATCAAAACACGTGCTGTATTGTGCATGTCCTGGCCTTACTCCTCAAGTGGAGGTGGCTGGGCTGTCAGTCACTTGTGGTAGGCTGGCATCACACAAGTGAGGCTCTCTGAATGTTCATAGGTGATCAGAATCCTGAGAGCCTGGCTCCTGGCTGTTGCTCCATCCTTCCTCTGGAAGGACCCTGTGTTCTCCACACATCATCTCCAGAACTTGGAAGAGCGTTCCTGGTACAGCTGGCTGAAGAATGGCAATGGGAGGATGGCTCTTGACCTTATACTCTTGTATGATTAACATAATTCCATCACTGAGAAAAATGAAGCTTCCACAAAGCAATGAGATGAATATTTTTGTATTCAAAAAATACCTTGGAAGGGGTATGGATGCTGGGATTTGGGTGGCCTCTACCCACACCTCAGAGCTCTAATCAATGTTAGCTAGAGTGCTATCTTGGGCAAGAGAAGGATGTGAAATGACCTGAATTTATCTTGTGATGGTAAGACTGCTCCAGAGACCAGGATCTGACATTCTCTCTCAGGCCATCCTTTGAAGGGAAGAGGGTTCATTTTTTCACAGGTTCTCTGACATTTCTACAAAAACTACAGTTCCTTGGGTGACTTCATAATAGGTAGATAGCCCGCTAAGGCAAGTGCAGTGAGGAACTCTTTACTAATCTTCGTGAGCCTTAAAAAGGAATCCAAAACATTCAGATGTCTTAGAGCCTGCTTTTCTTGTGAATCCCATTTCATGCTACACTGTGCACTAAGAGTAGAATGAAATCTATTCCTAAATATGGTAAGAGGAAAAGCCCACAGGTCACATCAAGATGACAAGGCATTAAAGTGTGGAAACTTTAGTAGCAGTTGCTCTATTGAGTATTCTATTAATTATGATACATAAATATGAAAATTTCCACTTGCTACATGACTTGCCCCAAGTTTTTAGGGCTGCCTCCATAAGTAATATTGCTTCTCTCACTTTTTACATAAGGACCTTTGGCTTAAGATGGAGACTGAATGACCCAAGAGCTTATCCCACTGGATAAGCCAGGATTTGGTATAACTAGGTTTCCATGTGGCTACCAGCGGGCTGGCTGGTTAGAACCGGAAGTCAGAGGCAGAGGCACAGTGAGGAAAGGGAGGTATTCTCAATGTCAAATTTGTACTTATTCCTGCACAGGAAGGCTATCCCAGGGCAGCTGAGGCAGGAGTGACACTGAAGTCCCCAGCCTGTAACTTTAGGATCTCAGCCTCTTTGGCTATTTCCTCATGGGTCCAATTCCAGATAGAGACTAGACAAAGGTTTCTAGATATTGGGCATTATGGAACAGTACAATTTGCACATCAAATTAAATATTGGAAGGACTAAGCTAGGGTTGCCAAAATACTAAGTTGGGGCATTAAGAAAAAAAAACAACAATAAGTAACAAAAACAAGCCAATTATCTTAGTGGGTTAAGTGTGGTCTCTTGACTTCGGCTCAGGTCATGATCTCATGGTTCATGAGCAGGAGCCCCGCATCAGACTCTGTGCTGTCAGTGAGGAACCTGCTTGGGATTCTCTCTCTCCTTCTCTCTCTGCCCCTTCCCCCACTTGTGCATATGCATGCACCAGCTCTCTTTCTATTTCAAAACAAATAGATAAACATTAAAAAAAATCCAAGCCAGTTATCGCCTGCCATCATCATGATTTTATTAAAGCCATTTCGACACACAGCAAAAATGGAAGAGATATCATCTCAAATTTTAAAATGGAAGTCAGCTGGACGGCTGTCATCTGGGCATATTTTCTGCTGTGCTATAGGGCCTTTATTTCAGGCCTTGCAGATCAGGGACTAGGGCCTGGGACCAGCAAAGGGGAGGGTCCTCAGCTTCAGTTCAGCTCTAATGCCTGTCTTGTTGTCTCTAGTTTTCAGCGTATCCTCACTGCTACTTGCTACTAAAACAGACTGAAGATACATAGGAGTGAGCCAAGGGCGAATTGCTGGAGGGAGAACCATGTGATTTACCCCTCACCAGCTCGCATAAAGCCCCGGGGAGGCAGGGGGGAAAGGCTAAATGAACACTCTGCCTTCACTCTGAGAAGCGTGGAGAAGGGATGAAGCCAGACCAAGGGCGAGCAGGTTGATTTCACGTCTTCATCAACACATACCTTGCAGGCTTATTCTGGAACCCGCAAGGTTCTCTGGGAGCTACAAGCCACACGATGATGAAGATTCTTCTCTAAGCAAGTGCCTAGGAAGGAGCCACCTGATTTCTGTCCACAGACCTAGACCCTCTGTTTTGAAACTCGTTTTGTTAATGGTTCTGAAATAGGTAGTATATGCAGATGACAGAACATTAAAAACGAACAAGAGAGTACAGATAAATAGTCAGTCTCTTTTATACCTCTGACTTACGGCCACTCAGTTCCCACTAAAGGCAACCACCTTTACTATTTCTGGAGATGTTCTAATCAGATTCAGATATAAAATATTACCATTTGGGTATGTGGTATGCATATACGTAATACACACCACAAATATTTACAGCTGTAGACAGTGCTTCATTGTCTGGGAGATTTCATTTAACCTCTTCCCTATTGATGGGTATTTGAGCGGTTGCTAAGGCAACACGAAAATGCAGTTGGCCCACGAGCCAGCATATTTTTAAGACAGACTTCCAGAAGTGGGATTGCTGGCTCTAGGGTCATGTACATTTCTTTAAAGATTGATAAATCTTACTCTCTATAGAGTTTGTACCAATTTATATTCCCACAAAATAGTGCCTGATTCCCGACACCCTCAGCCATAGGGCGTGAGAGCTAGCTTTTGAATCTTGTGATGTGAAAAATGGCATCATGTTTTATTTCAACTTAACATCTCCTTTCATGAGTGAAAATACTGTTCACAAAAATTCCCTGACACTAATTCCCTTTCTTTAAACCAAGGCTTCCTTGATCCAAATGGGTCCAGCTGTGTCTCATAAACATTCCAGTAATGGGCATACACTAATGATTAGCAACAAGATGTTAGACCCATCTATCCACTGAAGTCCACATTTAAAGGCAATTTAAGAGAATCCTTATTAATGGTTCCCTTATGCATCCCTGGAGTGCATACCCCAAAACACACCTGTTGGGTGAATGAAAATTAAAACCACACGAAGCAAGAACAAAGGGTAATTCATCCAAATATTTCCTCTTCGGCCTTGAGAAGAGATATCAAAGCAGTGAAAAGATTGAGTCTGGACAGACTTTGGACCATGACACTGATCAGATGTGGACTGCACAAAATTGATAATAGTTGTCAGCTACTCAATTTCAAATCTACCAAACTCTGAAGCTAACCTCCTAGAGGATCAGTGGTGTAGGCGATAAAGGTCCTCAGAATCTCCACCGTGTGTCAAGATACACGAATGTCAACACCTCTGAGTATGGCTGCAGGTTGCCTGTGACTTTGTGGAGCAGATTTGTTACTCATGACTTTTATTGGCAAGGCTGATCCCGCCGCCTCACTAAATTTATGCTGGGCCTCTGTTTTATTCTGTTGCTAATCTCTGCTTAGGCTGCCACTTGCTCTCAAGGTCATGAGCTGTGTTTGCACAAAATGGTAATAATACTGACCTTCAGGACACCATTTCTAGCACTTTTGAAAGGGGCAGTGTAGACCCCATTGATTTCTTGGATATGCAAGAAATCATTAGAGAACAGCAGCCAACAAACTAAATAGTTAATTTAATTCATTTAACTTAATTTAAGTATATTCAATATTTACCAACCTTGTTTTCTATTAAATTTGCATCGAGACTGTAGTGATTTTGTCATACTACTGCATGCACTGAGTTATTAATCCTGTGGCTGGAAATGTTTGGACTCATGAATTGTTAGACTATTTTATCGAATATGATCTGCACTTCGACCATTAACTCCTCTTGTTGTTTAATAATATCCTTTCTGCTCACAAGGGCATAGGTATTGTATATACCACAGGGGAAGAAGGCCTTCCACATTTAAATTTGCATTTCTAATTTCTAAGTAAGATGTTACCGCTTGCTCCCTTGCATATCTACATCTATTATCTAGCTAGCTACCTGCCTACTTATCACCCATCTAGTCTCTTTTCTGTGTCGGGCACTATTTCGAGGGCCTTACAAATATGAACTTATTTAATCCTCACAATAACCTCGTCCAGTGTTATCATGTTTCCATCCCATTTCACAGACGGGGAAACTCAGGAACAGAGAGGTTAAGTCACTCAGTCACAGTCACGCAGCAGTTCAATGGTGCAGTCTGAACACGCGCTCAATTCTCCTGGGCCCAGAACCCATGATACGACCATACACTAGGCCTGTGTGTGTACGGCATTCTAGACTTGTGAGCAATCACTTGTCCCCTGTCGCTGAGGGAGAACGATTCTTCTGTTGAATGCAACAGAGAGTGCTCTCGTGAGGAAGCAGAGCTGGTTAAGAAGTGTGTGTGGCGGGGGGTGGGTTTACTGGAAAATATCTGGTCCCCATTTACAAGATGCTCTTAATAGCATCTCCATTGTGTCATGGAGAGAGTCAATAGTGGTACCAAAGGAATTTAGTGGAAGTGAATGTTGGAGCAAAGAACACACAGTGATGTAATTCTTGAAGTTGGGGGAGGAGTGTAACATTCATCTGAGGTTGGAGACAAGGGGACAGCCCGCTGGGCCTTGGCCTCAGTTGGCCTGTCTGCCTCAGGCCAGCTCAGATCCCGTGGCTCAGGTCCAGGTATTCTATCTCCAGGCCCCACATTCTTGCTTTCGGCCTCGGTCGAGAGGACTGTGGATTCCTCAGGCAGCACACATCAACTCAGGCATCTCCTTTCTCTCCTGCAAACTGGCTTCTTACAGGCACTGACTGAGGTCCGTGGGAGACAAAGCTCCGCCCTGCGGTGGCCACAGTGTCCCGCCTTCCTCGTGCAGATGTTTCCGGTAATGAGGTGCTGACGGAAAGAGGCTGAGACAGAGATGCGCAGGGCCGAGGGGCAGGAATGACAAGGTGCCGTACCAACAAGCCGATACAAACACACTTCTCTGGGCTTTGAAGAAACGTGCACCAGGCCTTCCGAGTGGAATAACTGTTTTGCTTCCTCTTGATTAAAACAACTATATGACTCCCTTGCGAGGAAGCAAAATGACTTATTTTGTCATAATGAACCTTTTCGAACAGCAACTTGCAGTGCTTTGAAAAAGTCATGGAGTCTGTGGAGTTACACTCGATTCCTTTTTTCGTTTCTGTTTTGTTTTCATGTTGAAAATGGGCAATTAGAACACTTCTTCTTTCTCTAAATGAAACAGAGCTCTTTCTGTCCTTCAAATTCTTCAGAGCTGCTTCTTAAGGAAGCCTGACAGCTTCCTTACGATGGTTTCCAAGAAGCCTTTTTTATGACATTCTTTGAGAAGCCATGCTGTGTTGTAGCTTTCCAAAATTTCAACATTAAATTGCCAACCTTGCAACTGGGACTAATTCAAAGTCCTTTTGTCTGCTTATCAATTAGTTTTCTCCACCCAAAGGGAAACACAGCACGGTCTTCATACCTGAACTGTTTTGTTAAATAAGACTTAAAATTAGGAACATGTACAAATAAGTTCCATATCTAGGCATATACGCAAGGGAAACGTGTCCATGTGGGCACCAAAAGAT
Organism: Mungos mungo; assembly: GCA_004023785.1. Classification (NCBI taxonomy): domain Eukaryota; kingdom Metazoa; phylum Chordata; class Mammalia; order Carnivora; family Herpestidae; genus Mungos; species Mungos mungo. Next base: position 41,578 of record PISW01010842.1, read on the forward strand.
ATACCCGGGGATTTTCGTAGCAGCATTATCCATAATTGCTCTAAAAAAAGAAAACAATTCAGAGGCCCATCAGAGGTCGAAAAGAAAAATACATAGCTTATTCATACTGAATAATCATATAAGGGAATTAAATATATCAATAAAAATGAACGCAACCTCCATTGCATTCAAGAACATGGGTAAATCTTTTATTTTTGAGCGATGGAAGCTAGACACAAAAGGGATGTATAGTGTGTTTATATTTACATAAAGTTTGAAAGCACTGAAAATCTTAAAGATACAGGATAAGACTTAGACAACCTTTATCTATCTATCTATCTATCTATCTATCTATCTATCTATCTATCTTGAGAGAGACAGAGACAATGTGAGCGGGAGAGGGGTAGACAGAGAGGGAGAGAGAGAGAATCCCAAGTAGGCTCCTCACTGTCAGCACGGAGCCCAGTGTGGGGCTTGGGTTCATGAAGCCATGAGAGCATTCCCTGAGTTGAAACCAAGAGTTGGACACTTAACTGAATGAACCAGCCAGGCACCCCTTTTTATTTATTTTTTAAAAGTTTATTTATTTATTTTGAGAGAGAGAGCGAGAGAGCAGAGGGGTAGAGAGAGAGAGAGAGAGAGAGAGAGAATCCTAAGCAGGCTCCGCGCTGTTGGTGCAAAGGCCCATGTAGGGCTCAATCCCATGAACTGTGAGATCACAACCTGAGCTGAAATCAAATATCAGAGGCTTGGCTGACTGAGCCACCCAGGCACCCCAGAAAACTTTTTAAAAAAGGATACTTTTACTTGCAACATGTTACCCTGTTATCTGTGTATTAAAAAGAATGTTTTCTTAATCAAAAAACTTGAATACACAACATTGAAGTTACTGATAATTGAATACAAATCTATTTCTGAGGGATTTTCTTTTTATGGGTAATTTCCACCATACATTGTTATTTTATTTAATTTTTACATTTTAGAGAGAGAGTGATAGAGGGAGAGAGAGGATCTTAAGAGGCTCCACGCCCAGCTCAAAGCCCTATGCAGGGTTTGATCTCATGACTCTGGGGCCATATCCTGAGCCAAAATCAACCAACTGAGCCACCCAGGCACCCCTATTCCATGTTATTTTGTGAATACATTCTAAAATTTGCTGTGCTGTGTGGATAGCAAGTTAATACTCAGAGGAATTGTCCTAGAATGTACGTTTATATTTTAGCAAAGGACTAAGTCACAAGCCTTCCCCACAAAACTATTCTTTTCTTCCCTTCTCCACCTCAGTTCCTGCCCACTTGTCTCCCATTGTCTTTGCCACCCTCTTCTTCTCTGATGCGCAGTCGAGCTGTTCTCCCCAGTTCCGTCATCTGCCTTCCGCGCACATCCCCTCACCACCTGGGATTTTATCTGCTCTAATGACAGTCCCTCTACCTCCTTCTGCGGAATCATTCTGAAATCCCCACTATTTGCTCCAACCCCTGTCCAGCCCTCTGACCTCGAACACCCAGCTGCCTGCACAGCCATAGACGGCTGCATCTTGTGCCAAAATTACCCAATAAAATAGAACATCAAACTAATTTCTCACTCAACTAGCTGTGACTTTCTGCTTGGTTATTTGGGTTGAAAAGACCACCACTCACCCAGGTCCCCAGTCCCGCATTTCTGGGTCACCTTGAACTTCCCTCCTCCCCATTTCCACTCTGTCTTTTCCATTCTCTCTCTTCATCTCCAGTGTTGTTACCATCTTGAGCCTTCGTTGTTTTATTGGCTGCCTTCGGCTCCTCCCTGCTCTGTTGCAAGTCTCTCCCCATGCTAATTCTTCCTACTTTTGGCTACTTGACTGTGTTGGGTAGTTTCCACCCTCAAACTCAGGTCCACAGGATTCCTGTGAATGTGACCTTCATTCGGAAACAGAGACACCGAAGATGTTAGTCAAGGCAAGATCATTCCGTGTTAGGGCGAGCCCTAAATCCAATACCATTGGTGTCCTTATTAAAAGAAGCAAACTTGACAGAGAGACACTGTCACACGGAGAGAGAATACGAGAAGGCAGAGACAGAGACTGGAGTGGTGTGTCTACAAACCAAGGAATACTGAACATCACCAGCGAACAGCAGCCACAGGAGAGGCACACAACGGAATTTCCCCGAGAGCCTGGAGAGGGAGCACGGCCCTGCCGACTTCCGGCTCTCCAGCCTCCACAAGTGTCAGAGAGTAAATCTGCGTCGTTGAAAGCCGCCCAGTTGTGTACTTTGTTACGGCGGTCTTAGGAAAGAAAGAAAGCCGCTGCCACAGTCTTCATAAAAGACTGCTTTTAACCACAATGTGTCTCTGCTCCAGGACTTCCAAGACTTCCCTCGCGTGGACCAGATTAATGTGAGTGATTAATCAACGTTAATTTAAGTGATGCCTTTACCAGTCCCGCTGCTGCTAGAACTTCATGTGAGCTCTGCTAGAGCCTAACAGACTCGCTTGCTTCATCTCTGCCAGCACCCACCTGCCTTTTCCGTGCCTTGTGCTCGGCATCGGATGGGATTTCTCCCTTTGACTTCTTCCTGCGGAAACTGTGCTACCTTTTCAAGGTGTTCATATGCCACTATCTTCATAAAGCATTCCCCAGGGAGGTGTGTGTATTCCCTCTTAAAAAAAAATTATTTTGAGAGAGAAAGAGCGTGCGTGAGGGTGAGCAGGGGAGGCGCAGAGAGTGGAAGAGAGAATCCCAAGCAGGCTCCATGCTATCAGTGCAGAGCCCAATACAGGGCTCAGCTCCACAAACCATGAGATCGTGACCTGAGCTGAAACCAAGAGTCACACACGCAAGTGACTGAGCCACCCAGGGCCCCCTACTCCCTTTGTCAACATCCACAGTTAACATCTCTGCTACATACTGATCACATTCTGCTTGTCTTATGGTGATTTCTGCATTTGAAACAAATGTGTTGTGAAATGTTTATGGCATGCATATAAATACACGCTATTTAGCTAAGTGGGTCCCTGAAACGTACTTTCAAGTTTACTAACCAAACACTGTACATCCTTTGGATCACCAGCTCTGACGTATCCTGGCACAACACAAATTATGATTCATTTTCTTTAGCACATTTGTTGAAATAATTAAAATATTTGCTTAAGACATAATCAAACTTTACACACTCTACTGCTCCATGGTGACTGCCCTGATTGGGAGTTGTGACACTTTCTTCTGCATAAAATCTTGGGGTGAAAGCTTGTTAATGGAATAAGAAGAGGCACTGTTTTCCTCTTCTCTGGCTAAAGGAATGTTTTCAACATATTATTAATTTTTTGATGTTTATTTATTTTTGAGAGAGAGGCAGAGCATGAGTAAGTGAGGGGCAGAGAGAGAGGGAGACACAGAATCTGAAGCAGGCCCCAGGCTCTGAGCTGTTAGCACAGAGCCCAACGGACTGTGAGATCATGACCTGAGCCAAGGTTGGACTTTTATCCAACTGAGCCACCCAGGTGCTCCTCAATGTACTTTTTTTTTTACTTTTTGTTTTTTATTTTTTCAATTTTTTAAATAGCTTATTGTCAAACTGGTTTCCATATAACACCCAATGCTTCTCCCCACAAGTGCCCCTCACCATGACCATCACCACTTCCCTCCCTCCCCCTCCCCCTTCAGTCCATGGTTCGTTTTCAGTATTCAGTAGTCTCCCGTGATCTGTGTCCCTCACTCTCCCCCACTCTCTTTCCCCCTTCCTCTCCCCATGGTCCCCTGCCAGGTCTGTCCTGTTAGACCTATGAATGCAAACATATGGTATCTATCCTTCTCTGCCTGACTTATTTCGCTTAGCATCACACCCTCAAGGTCATCCACTTTGCTACAAATGGCCATATTTCATTCTTCTTCATTGCCATATAGTACTCCATTGTGTGTGTGTATATATGTATCTTCTTGATCCATTCATCAGTTGATGGACATTTAGGCTCTTTCCATGATTTTGGCTATTGTAGAAAGTGCCGCTATGAACATTGGGGTACATGTGCTCCTATGCATCAGTACTTCTGTATCCCCTGGGTAAATCCCTAGGAGTGCTATTGCTGGGTCATAGGGGAGTTCTATCAATAGTCTTTTGAGGAGTCTCCACACTGTTTTCCAGAGTGGCTGCACCAGTTTACATTGCCACCAACAGTGTAGGAGGGTGCCCGTCTCTCCACACCCTCGCCAGCATCTATAGTCTTTTGATTTGTTCATTTTAGTGACTCTGACTGGTGTGAGGTGGTATCTCAGTGTGGTTTTGATTTGAATTTCCCTGATGATGAGTGACGCTGAGCATCGTTTCATGTGCCTGTTGGCCATCTGGATG
>PISW01010843.1:0-45873 GCA_004023785.1 Mungos mungo
CCCAGCCCCCAACCCCCGGCACCTCCAGCCCCCAGCCCCTGGCAGCCCCCGCCCCAGGGTGTCCAGAACCCTCAGCGGTCTCACCACCGACAAGGCAGCTGCCCTTGAGTATGCCCGCTTGGGTGAGGGGCAGCTGGGAGCCTCTGCTCTGCAGCCCTGGGGGGTGAGCACCCCGGCAGGAAGCCCAGCCCGTGCACACAGCGCACTCGTCCCTCAGGGCCAGGCCCCAGATGGCCCGCAGGCCCCGCAGCCAGGGAGCACAGCTGCAGCTAAGGGAGTGAGGACGCCAGTCCCGGCCGCCTCCTCCCTGGGGGCACAGACCCTCCTGTCCTGGGCCGCCACCTACCCACACCCCATCCACACCCCAGGACACCACGAAACACGAGGGTGAGGTGGGCAAGTGGACGTGCACCGCCCCGCCCTACCTGGGCCCAGCATCTCGGGACCACCCCCACCAACGCCCCAGAAACCCAACCCTTCGAGGGGTGCGGAAGCTCACCGTGAGCTGGGCCCCGCCCCTCGGGGCAGCCACACAGGCGAGGCCGCAGAAAGAAGTGGCCAGGCCCAGACCTGCGGAGGTGGAGGCTGGCAGGCTCTCGGTTCAGAAGGAGCTAGAAGCTTCAGGACAGGACTCTGTTCTGGCCCATCCCACAGCTCTGTGCACAGAAGAGCCTCGGTCTGGGGGTAAACGGCTCGCCCTGAGAGCAGGGCCCAGGGCCACCCTCGGGGCGCCCTGGCTGGCCGCCAGGGCCAGACACGGCCAACGCCCCACTTGGGAGAAGTGCCTTTCACGGTTTGTCTTCTTGGCCAGAAGGCAGGTCTCACACGTTGCTGATTATTCCCACAGTTACTCTTACAGAGGAACGAGACTAAGAGAGCTGTCCCCTCGCCTACCCAAAACTCCATGCCCCTGGGTTTGAATGGCAACTACAAGATGGTCATGGGCCACCTGGTGGGGGGGAGGCCCAGCAGCTCTTGCCTCACGCCCGGGCTCAGTATGACTGGTCTACGCACAGGCGGGTGCCTGGCCCGGGATGCGGGGCTGCCCCCACCAACAGTCCCGGGGCCCGCGGTCTCCAGGGGCACACGCAGGAGCCCTGTGGTGCCGCAGGGCTGTTTGGGGGAGATGGACGCAGCCCCAGAACTCGGGGAGGGCTGGCCTGGGCTGCGGAGGGCCCACCGGCCCACACACAGTGCGCCCAGCCCGCAGCTGCACAGTGCAGCTCTGCCCTTCCTCACCCCTGCCGGCTGCGCTCGCTGACTTGGGACCTGTGGCCAGGCGGGCGCCGGGCGGGCAGGGGGCTGCCTTGTAGCTTTCCAGTGCCGTGGGTGTCACGGCGCTCCAGTAAATTGTTACCCTAACGGAGAGGACAGCCTTTGGAAACCAAGTGCACTGAGAAGAGGGGATGAAATTAATGAGATAATAGCCAGGCCAAGGACCCGGAGAGCGCGCCTGCCCTCGCGGCACGGGCCCTGTAATTCCTTTTCTACAACAGGGGCCTCAGATCTAAAGGCTTTTCCCGGCCGGCCGGCAGGCCCACGCCGCCAGGAAATTTCATTAACGCTGGAAAATAGGAAAGGTATTAAGCGTGGATAATGAAGGCCAGGGAGGGAACCGTGCCTTAAGATAGTCCTCTCTCTCGCCTTTGTAATGGGAGGCATGAACTTTCCCTTCAAATCCATTTCTAATCCATTTGAAATACTACAGCAAATTATCTTTCCTTCAGCCCGAAAGCGGCCAGCCAATTTACTCCGAATAGAAGTGACAATGCCCCAGGATTTATCACCATAACCTTGACTACACCAGGGTGAGGGCTGGGCCCCCTCGCCCCCCCCCCGGGGGGCACGAAGAACGGGTGGGGGGAGATAACATTTTAAATGAAAAGCAGTGGTAATGGGGAGACAGACACACACACCACAAAAGCAGGTTTGAAAAGAAAAGCTGTCGGCGTGTCTGCTGCCCGGGGAGCAGCCGGCAAGTTCCAGCCACGCCAGCGGGTCGCTCTACGCGCCCAGTGCGCCGCCCTGGCCACCCCCACCCCCACCCTCTGGGCATCTCCTGCGGCCACTGCCCACGGCAGGTCCGTGTGGCCCCTAGCACTGTGCACGGGGTGCCCCCTCACGGCGTCTCCGGCCGCGCGGCCCCGCAGCCTGGGGCGCGCGCACATGCAGGGGTGGCGCCGCCGTGGGGGGTGCGCTCAGGGCACAGCGGAGCTGAGGACACTCCGTAAAGGCCAGGGAGCAGTCCACCCTGACCAGGGGCAGACTCGGGTGCAGGCAGACGAGGGGCAGCGGGGGAGAAGCCCCGGGCAGGGCCCGAGGTCAGGGCCTCCGCACCAGGCCCGAAGGCACCTTTGAACAAACACCATCTCAAGCCGCCCTGCACAGCCACCCTGGGGCTTAGGGGACCCCAGCTGCCACGCAGGCTTCCGGCGCTCATCAGGCTTCCCCAAGAACACTGCACATCACAGCCCACATGGCCCCACAGACTGGGGGGCAGGGGCAGGCCAAGGGCCACACAAAGGTTGGGCGCAGCTCTGAGTGCTGGACCGGAGGCCCGCACCTGGATGGGAAGGCCCCTGCCCGCAGGGAGCACTGCCAGACGCTCGGAGGGGGTTAGCTGGTGGGGTCTTCCCCACTCCCTCAGGGAAGGCTCCTGGAGTAAGGATGGCCCCACAGCCTGCCCCCCACCGTCCGCACAGACCCCTCCTCTCCCTGGGAACCCTCCCCCAGCCAGTGACTGCCATTACCAAGGAACCTTGGCTCACGTGAGCCAGGCTGCTCTCTCACCCCCAGATGCAGGCTGGGTCCCCACCCTGACTTATAGCTCCTGGTGGGGGTCCATGCACCCCCCCTTCCCACCAGCTGGTTTGAAAACAGCACGTTTGATCAAGTTCTGTCCCCACTCCACTAACCCGCTGCAGCGACCCCCGTCCCCTCGTGGGGAGGTCCGCCAGGAGACCCCCCGCTAGCCAGGACTGCAGACACAGTGGACGCTCCTGCTTCCTGGAAGGCACTATGGCCCCTCCTCACACGGGGCTCTAGGCCTGCTCTCCAGGTCATTCCCGAGACAAAGCTCAGAGGTTAGGACCTCAGGGAGCCTGTCCCATCCCCCAGGGCTGGCTGTCACAGGACCCCCGCCCCACACAGTGTGCTATCACAGGTTGGCACCCCTGATCTGGGCACATGTACCCCTGGGGGGGCTGGGTGCTGCCTAGAGTCCCCTGTGCTGAGGTCCTCTTGGGGTCTGGTTCAGGTAAGAGATGGGCACAGAGAACGGGCGGCAGGGGCTCTCTGAGAACAAAGGGGCCCAAAGGCACAGGCGGTGCTACCGTGGGGGGCGCAAGGGAGCTGGGGCCCAGAGAGACCGTCGGGCGTGAGCACGGGGGGGTGGAGGGGGTACAGGAGGCCATGGCCACTGTCTGGGCCTGGGCAGAGGAGGGGGAAGCAGAGGGCCGAGGTCGACAGTGACCACACACGGGACGGGACCGCGGGTGCCAGCAGAAGGGCTCCGCCGGGGTCCTGGCCCGAACTCGACCCCCACCCCGCTGGCTGGGGCAGGGGCGGCCCGGGTGCAGGGCGCAGGCCATCCACGGGCGGGGCCCAGGCGGGCGGGCCGGGGAGCGAGAGAACCGGGGGGAGCGCGGGGCAGGAAATGGAGCGCGTTCCGCGGCGCTGGGCGGCGGGCAGGGATGCGCCGTCAGCAGAAGCGGTGCCCGGGGGAGGCGGCGCTGCACAGCGAATCCCAAGTAGGTCAGGCTCAGCCGCCACCGTGACAGGCTGCAAAGTGCTTAAGTGGGCTTTCCAAGGAAACGCTGACGGGCGCCACCTCAGCGCGGCTGGGGGGGCGTGACGCGCCCACACGGGCCTGCAGGGGGCCTGCCCCCCCCTCCCCGCCGGCACAGGTGCCCCACTCACTCGTGTGCCCAGCCCGGAGCCAGTGCAATGCTGGGCAGTCTGGGGGAGACAGCCTCTCGGGGGAGGGAGGTGAGGGGCCACCCACAGTGCAGGGCAGAGGCAGGAAGTGGCCAGGGACCTGGCAGATGACACAGGCCTCGTGATGACCGTGGCGACCCCGGTCTCCTGAGACCATCCTCAGCCAAACAGCTGGCTCCCTCCCAAAGCAGTGGGGCCCGCGGCCAGCTCCAGGGACCCCCGCACTCCCAGGGCGTCAGGGCTGGGGCTCCAGGCCTTGCTGGGCGCTCTGTGCACTGACCTCCCCACACGTCCTCGGGCCACCGCGGGGCACAGGCAGGCCGACAGCTTGACCTTCCAGGGACCTGGGTGGGAGCTGAGGCCCGGGGGCGGGGTGTGGAGGTGCTGTGTGACCTGGGACCGGGGAGCAGGGAGCGGCAGCCACGTCCCGTGGGGAGGGGCGGGCCCGGGTGGGGTTGTGGGCAGGGGCTGAAGGCTTCGTCACCGAGGCCCGCCCCGGTCTCCCCAGTCGCGGACAGCAGGGACTCGGAGCCCCCGGCCAGTGCACGCTGGGGGCAATACTAATTGTGGCGCGGCTCCATGATGAGGGCTGGGACTGTTTTATGTGCTCACATCTATTCAATCGGTATTTCGATCAATGGATGCATTACAAGCTTTCCCTTTAAGAGCCTAATAAACAACAAGATGGAAAGTAAAATTCTCCATAAAATGACACTTTTAAAAACCCATCTCAGCTGAAGCTATCGGGGTTTTGCACGTTAGCTACAAAAAGCGGGTATTATCGGGCCTTAGTGGCCCCACTCGGGAGCGTGCAGTCTGGCTCCAGGGACAGAGGGCGGGGGTGGGGCCCTGGACAGGCCGGGTCGTGGCCCACGACAGGGGGAGGGGCAGGGCTGGCCCTTCCTCTGTCCCCTGGTCCACCCCCCACACCGTTCTCTCCACCTGCCCCCCCACTCACCGTGCACGTCCAGTCCAGGCTGACCCCTCCTCCAGCCCCCGGAACCGCGCCAGGCAAAGGCTGCACACCAGGGACGAGCAAACGGAGGGCGACTCGGCAGCAGAGCAAGCAGCGGCCCTCCTGCCCGGGCCTCTCTGCGAAGACCTCAGGAGGTCACCACCCCTCCTGGCTCACTGGCTCCTTGGCTGACAGCCCCTCAGGGAGCCCAGCCTCAGCCACCCGGCCGGTCTTGTCCGCCACCCTCCTGACCACAGCCCAGGACTGAGGACACCCACAGGGACGTTCGAATCCAGGCTGAACCTCCACCAGCCCTCCACATCCCCCTCTGCAAGCCCAGACCCCCACCCCTACGCTTGTGCCCCTCACCTCCAGCACTGCGGCCTCCCCTCCCCCGCCTGCCCCGCGGTGGCCCCCTAGGGCACTCACGCTCGCATGTGCCATGAAGGGGCCCTAGCACCCAGACACAGCTGGGCCGAGGGATGCAAGACCACAGCCCATGCCAGAGGCGTGTGACAAAGTGAAAACACAGCGAGGCGCACACAGAACGCCGCGAGGCCGCCGCGGAGCTGTGTCCGCCTGCGGGGACTCAGGGACTGAGGCGGTGCGAGAGGGCAGGTGCCCCCCCGCCGCCACCGTGCAGAGGGGATCACACAGCACGTGCAGCCTGGCCCCCTGGAAAAGGGCTGGTGTCCTGAGTGGGACGCGCAGACGCACACAGACGTCAGGAAAAGGCGCCCGAGCTCAGCAGCCAAAGGTCCGGAGCCAGAGGTGAACAGGGGGCTCCCTGCAGGTGGAAACGCGACAAAGACAAGGCCCCAGGAGAGCGGCGGACCGCACACAGAGACGCAGCGCCAAGCTCGGTGGGGACCACCCCCCCCCCCTCCGCAGGCGCCGGCAGCCCTGAGCGCAGGAGGGATGAGCACCGGCCGGGCCAGAGGGGCCCCCGCCAGGCGGGCGGGCTTCCAGCAGGAAAGGCGGGCGCCCTGCTGCCAGCGCAGAGCCCGCTTCGGAGCCCCTCTCCCCGCCTCTCTCTCCCGCCTCCCCAGGTGTGTGCTCGCACTCTCTTTCTCTCACAAAAATAAACAAAGACATTCAAAAACAAAAAGTTTATTTATTTATTTTGGGTGGGGAGGAAGAAAGAGATGGGGGAGAGAGAGAATCCCAAGCAGGGTCCACACCGTCAGCACAGAGCCCGATGTGGGGCTCAAACTCACGAACCGTGAGATCATGACTGGAGCCAGAGTCAGACGCTTGACCGACTGAGCCACCCAGGAGCCCCAATAAACAAATAAATCTAAAAACAAATTAAATGCAATTCTGCTGCTTTGGAGGCTGATTGGCTGGGGAAGCCTGAGAAACGGAGCCTGGGATCCTAAAGTTCATCTGGAAGCGCACACTGAGGGGTGACGGCGCCCGGAAAGGCCAGCGGTGAGGACGTGGGGTCCGGCACCAGCACGGTCTCCAGTCCCCTGGCCTCTGGCGTGGCCGAGGGCTCATTTCAATAAGTATGTCCCGGAGGGGAGGCAAAGGAACCGTAACCCCTATCTCGATCACAAGTAAAAGTTGCTTCAAGAAGGGTCATGGGCAAAACTAGGCAAGCTTGTGGAAGAAAACACGGCACTGGGCAGGCGAATGTTTCCTAAACAGGACACGAGATCACTGCTCAAAAAAGACCGATAAATCAGACACGATTAAAACACAAGCCCCAGACCAAAAGAAGATCTGAGAGAGACGATCCGTAATATGTGAAGAGCTCCAGCAGATCAATAAAAAGACTAACACAAAGTGGGCAAAGGGCTCCGAGGGACACTTCACAAAGGGGCACAGCAGTGGACATTAAGGTGGGGAAAGACCGCCCAACACCGTTCAGTCACGGGGGCGCACGAACTGAGAGATGCCGGCCCAGCCCCCCAGCACGGCCGCAAGGCGGGACGGGCCCACAGGCGCGGTGAGGCCGCAGGAGGCTAGGGCGCGTGCTGCTGAAGGAGCGCCCCTGACCTCCGACTGCACAGCACCCCGCCCTCTGCGGCAGTGCGTCCAAGGACACGAGGGTTTCGAGCCACGGGACAGGGGTGGCCCCTCGAGGGCATGGTGACCGTGCCGTGGCGCGTCCACACGCCTCGACAGGGACACGTCCGGCCCCGGGAGCGACGGCCACTCAGGCCACAGACGGGGCGACGTGCCCGACAGAAACTGATTTTCTCTCGGTTCTTTTCTTACGGCCCGAGATCGAGGTGCCGGCACAGCTGGCTGCTGCCAGGCCCCCGTGTCCCCGCGTCCTCTGGACGCTGCAGCGAGAGCTCCGGTGGCTCTCCCTCTCCTCTCTGATGAGAGCCCCGCCCCACTGACTTCATTTAACCTTAATGACCCCATCCAGCCCCGTTTGGGGTCACTCGGGCCATCACAAACGTGAGCAAGTGCAGCTGGACACCAAGCAGCAGGTCCTGTGTGACTCTGTTTACACTGGGCTCGGGGACTCAGGCAACGGCCGGGGGCGGGGGCACCGTGTGGGCCCGGTGGGAGATGGGGGGGGGCAGGAATGGGCAGCCCAGACCTGAGTGGTGGGCACACAGGATAAAAGTCCACAGAACTAAGCCCCAAACAAAACCCACGAACATTTTACAAGAGGAACTTAGAATGATCTGTGCAGAGAGCCAAGTTTAGGCACAGGCGTTTCCACACAATAAAGGTGTCATTTTTAAATAACAGGAAAGTCTGATACTTAATGGTCCGGAGACCACCAGATCACCATTAAACGCAATTAAGTTTGACCTTTAATCTGACACCACCGTTTATGCCCAAATAAATTCCACAGAGATTCAGGCTTTAAATGTAAAACCTGAAACCCTAGCATTAGAGAAAATATAACTGATCTTGTACAGTCTTGGGTGGGGAAGGCTGTTCTACACGAAGCAACAGATGAAGTCTTAAGAGACCGACAGATTTAAGCACGAGGAAGAGCAAAAAGACCTGTTAAAAAGCCTCATGAACAAAACTGGAAGGCAGAATTCAAACTGAGAAGCAACGGGCCATCGCCGATAAAACAGGAGCGAAGCCTGACACTCGGAGAGGCTTGCAAACCTGGGAGAGACAGGCCAGAGCGAGGGCACAGTAAACACAGGAAATGTTGAACTTGACAAAGGATACGAATAAAACTGAAATTAACATCGGGCAGCTTCTCCTCCAGGCCACTGCCGGAAAGACTCCGCGGCGGGGCGGCGGCAGGGGCTCCCGCTGAGAAGGGTGGGAGAGGCCCATGGGGTCGCTGCAGCAGGTGCCCGCCTGGGTGCCCCTCGCCCCGCCGTCCAGAGCCTGCAGCTGCCAGGCCTGAAGGGCACCCAGCTGGTGACGCAGGCGTGTCCACCTACCCCAAGGAGCGCCCCGGTCTCTAGGCCAGAGGGCAAAGGCCACGTGCAGCAGGGAGGACTCGAGGCAGCGTGGGTCGTGCGTCAGGTGGGAGCGGAGTCTGGCACCGGTGCCTGTCGCGTTCACTCCCTGTGCCAGCACCCCAGCGGATGAGATGCGCTGGCACCTGGCAGTACATCCTTAGAGGACGTTCCAGGTGGAAAGCACTTGGTCAGGCCTGAACCCAAGTAGGAGCTGGGGACAGGGTGGGGGTGGGGGGCGCACGTGTGCAAGGTGCAGAGTGCTTCAGGGCACCGGCGGGCAAAGGGGCAGCTAACGGTTCGGGCCCGCCCCGCCCACCCGGGCAGGTGGGGAGGGGGAGGGGGCGGGGCCGGTGGGGCGGGGCTGAGACAGAACTGTCTCTCTGCTTGCCCCGCCCCCAGGCAAGAGGCCCACCTAGGGGACAGAGCTGGGGCCATAATTTATGCTCCCCCGCCTATGCTTTATGGCTTTCTTAATTCGGCTCCTGCTACTATTAATGTAGTTAATGCTGAGATTATATCTATTTTCTGGCGTCAGGCGGTGATTTATTCAAGCCATTTTTCCGGTGGAGGCTCCCACGCTGTTAAATCAAGTGCCTTGCCAATTAAGTGCTGACTTGGGAAGTGGACGCAATCTTAACAGACATCTAACCGCAAATTAAACCGGGGCTCCTTACTCCGGGGAGTGGGCGGGGCAGCCAGGGAAACCTTGCTGACTTCGAGGAAAGTCAGAGGAAAATAAAACCAGCCTGCACCTGCCTGCTGGCTCTCAGACGGGATGAGTGGTGCTCAGCCAGGCTCAGCAGGAGCCAGGGCCAGGGCTCCCCTTGGCCATGGTGGCCGCCCTGCCGGTGGGAGGCAGCTGGAGAAAGGGCCGCAGGGCCCCCTGCGTCCATCCCCAGCACAAGAAGGTCTCTGCAGCTGCGGGCCACGTCCACCCAAAGGAAACGCCTCTCAGACAGCCGAACAGTCCTGAGGCGCCCCAGTCTGCACTTGCAGCAGCAGAGAGACCCCTGGGACAGGCCCTAAGAGGGTGCCGGGTGGGAAGGAGATGAGAGGGAGGGGCAATGGGTGGGCTGTATCCCGGCCCAGAGGGAAGCGCAATGGAAGAGGGCTCACAGTCCCATGCCTCAGGACAAGGCCCCGTGACGCTGGTGGGGGTGGGGGAGGAAGCGGGGAAGGTAGGTGGGGAGCAGGGAGGCAGGGGTGAGGCTAACTGCCAGAGCCCGTCCTGCGGGAGAACCTGCGGTGCCTCGTGGGGCCCTGGGACGCGTGGCAGCCGGGCCGCCCGGGTGAGCACGTGCTTACAGGAGCTCTCTGGCCGGGGTCCTCAGCGGCTGTGCGCCCCAACCCCTCAGCTGCCCCCCAAAGCCCCCGGGGCAATGTGTCCCTCACCCAGCTTCCCCGGCGCGGGCCCAGCCCCGAGGGGAAGCGTGCTTTGGGTAAGAGCGGGCCGAAGGGTTGATCTATGCAAAGAGTTAAATACGATATTGATTATCTGAGCGATGCTTCGCTACTACCTCTAGAGCCAGGGTAAAAGCGGTATCTGACACGGTGTTTGCTCATGTAAGGCACCGGGTGCCGCTGGGCGACAAGGACGTTTTATTTCTTCCTGTCAGAGGCAGTATTTTCAGCCTCCTCTGCTCCTCATCTCCAGAGACATCAGGGGTCACCAGTGCTGTCCCGTGAGGGCCCGTGGTGCTGGCAAGGTGCGGCCGCGGGGCCCAGGCACAGCCAGAGGACCGTCTTCCCCAGGCTCCGTGGGGAGGGGCCCACCAGGACCTCCTGTCCCCCCCTCCCCGAACGGTCCTGTTGTCTTCAGAACGAAGCCTCCCTCCCTCCGGCGGACCTAAGGGACGGTCTCACGTTGTCGTGAGACACCACGCCTGGCCGGTGCGGCGCCTGCTGGCCACAGGAGGCCACAGCATGCCTCGTGGGCCCGCCGGGACAGAGGCAGCTGCTAGAGGGTCCCGTCCTCCTCGGGATTTGCTCCCAAGGGGGAGGCCTGGGCGAGGCGCCTGCCTGCCGGGCCCCTTCCGTGCCGCCTCCCCCCTCGGGCTGGCCTGAAGACTGCCTTGGCCACTTCAAGCCAGCTCCCAAAGGGCAAAGCAGCGGGTGCATGTGTCACACGGGTCGAGACACAGTGTGCTACAGCCGGCGAGACAGGCCGGCCCAGGCGAGGGGGAGCGGGCCGGCCAGCAGGGCGGTGCAGGGGAGCGGAAGGCCGCCGGAGGGGCTGGAACCTGCCTCACAGCATGGCCAAGGCCCGTGTGCACGCAGGCCCGAAACCCCCTCACACCCACTCGTCCTGGCTTCCCTCCTGCTCTGGGAAACCCGCCTTCCTGTTTCCGGGACCCACAGCATGGCCAGCAAGCAGCTCCCCATGGCAAGAGTCCGAGAGTACCAGGCAACAGGACCAAGACAGGGACACACACGTCCACAGAGAGGCAGGGACAGAGAGAAGGAACGGGAGGGCCGCAGACTCGTGGAGGCAGTGACGGAGGAAGGGCAGAGACTGGAGACAGAGGAGCCAAAGGCTAGAAGACCAGAGACATGCTCACACATGTGAGGCCTGCAGGGCCAAGCGGCTGGCCGATGACAGAGGCCGTCCTAGTGGGAGTGCCCCACTGCCCCGACCATGGCCCTGACCCCGCCAGGGCCTCCTCCCCAGCAGCATGGCCCTTGGGACCCATACCAGGGACCAGAGGAGGTGACCAGCCCTACGTGGTGGGCAGGTCCCAGCCTGAGACGGAGCAAATGGGGAGGGGGGTGTGGGGGCCCGTGGTGTCTGCCACCCTCCCATCCCACAAGGCCTCGGCGTCAGACCTGTACTGGGGCCCCTCCCTGCCCACACCATCCTAGGAGCCACCTCTGATGTGGTCTCCCCACAAATATTTTGGCTACAGTGCCTGTGCCCTGGCCAGACACCCGCAGTCCCCATGCCCTGGCCAGACACCCGCAGTCCCCAAGGCCAGGGAGAAAGTGGTGACACAAACGCCACGTTGGGGGGTGGGGAGGACTCCGGTCACAGGGGCCATGTGACCACTAAGGAGACCGGACAGGGGCTCAGACTGACAGGGAGATGGCAGTTCAGCCCCAGCGCCACGTGACCAACCTCCACTGAGGCCAACCCCCCCCCCCCGCCCCCCGGCAGCGCTGACAGGACCAGGAGGAAGCAGCCTGGAGTAGGGCTGAGGCGCCCCCCACCGGGGGCACAGGGGCTGTGGGGCACGAGCACAGCCTCTCCTGGGGGCTGCAGACCCGCACCCCTGGCCCTCTCACTGTCCTCCATCACTGCATGGGGCCGTCTTAGAGGTCCCCACACAGGTGGGGACAGGGATCAAACATGTAGACCCCACACCCAGAGGAACCAGCTGGCCTGTTGCTGGGGTCCTGAGGGCCTGATGCCACAGGGGCCCCAGGGGAGGCTTCGACGTGCTGTCCGTCACTGGGCAGCGGTTTGACGGGGAGCACAGGCTGCAGGACGGCACCCCGGGGCCTTCTCCTCACGCCTCGGGACCCTGCCTGCCTGGCCCAGCTCTGCACCGAGGGGCTGGGCACTAGTGGCACTGAGAAAAGGTCCCCTCTTCTGGATGAGCTTCCGGAGGGAAATGAAGTGGCCCGGCCCGGCCCGCGCCCCAGCCCCGGCGCCCACATCCCCGCCCTGGCCCCGGCCCCTCCCCACGCGGAGCCGCGGGGCGGGGAGCGCGGGCAGGTGTCCCGGCCTGCGGAGGACGCGCTCAGCCCTGCTGCCACGGAGCTGTGACAGCTGAAAGGCCTGCCGGCTTCAAACAGACAGAGAAATAAATAAGTAACGGAGGCGCGCTTTGAACCGACTTCCAAATTAAGAGTTGCATCCCGGCTGTCAGGCCCCCGCCAGCGGCCGCGGCGGCTCCTCCGGAGCAGCAGCACACCTCAGCCCGTTTATTAGAGTGATGAGGCAGAGGGACCCGCGATTGCACTCCTTCCTTAATGAGCAGCCGAAGGGATCGGTAAGCATAATTTCAGAGGCCAGTAATATTTTATATAATCGCCGAGTGGTTTAAATTGAAAACCCCCAACTGAATCAATATTTACTGCATTGAAACGAAATGAATAGTAATAAGTCACTAAGCTCCCTGTCCTGTTTCATAAAATAAAAAATTATAAAAATGAGCACAGGCGCAGGGAGGCCATCACATTAACTTTTACAGTACTTGGGGAGCCGTAACCGCCTGTTCTCATAAAATAAAATTCTAAAAAACCTGCCGGAGGAGACCTGCTTCAGCACTGCATGGGGAAGCGGGCGGGGCCCGGGGTCCCCCCGCCCACCGGCTCTCTCCCAGAGCCCTGCCCGGGGCCCACCAGCACGAGGCCCCCAGGAGGCCCTGCCCCCGTCTCTGGCCAGGGCCTCAGGGCCGACTCAGCGACCGGCCTCTGTCACCCCCAGGCCAAACTTCCCGCTCTTTCTTTACCTGGCAGGGAGATGGGCTGTAGCGGGTGCCCCGGAAGAAAGGCTGTGCTCTGACCAGGCCAGGGCCCAGCGCTGGGGAGGGCTGTGTGTGAGGGTGGAGGATGTGCTCACAGGGCTCCGAGCGGGAGCCCGCACTCCCCTAGGCAGCACCACAGAACCCTGAAAGGCCAGGCTTTCCCTGGGGGGCTCCAGGTCCCCAGGGAGACCGCAGCCTCCGGGGCTCCTGGGATGGGGGCACAGCGATGCTGACCAGAGACCAGAGCCAAGTGAGAGCCCCCGGGGGGAGGTGTCCCTAACTCTGAACGTGGGGCTGAGGCTGGTGGCACAGCAGCCACAGGGGCACAATGGGGACCGAGGGCCCCCCACCAGACTCTGGGCAGGAGACAGCCACACTCAGCCAGAGGAGCCTGACCTGGCAGGGAAGACACAGGGCCTTAAGCAAACTAAGTGTGCTCCCGTAGCTCAGGAACAAAGGACAAACCAACTTAAAGACGGGCCGAGGAGCCCAAACGGCCAGAAGTCTGCCCACAACCAGGTGCCCGACGTCCCGGGCTGTCAGGGAGCGCAGAGTAAACCTCGACCAGATGCTGCCACGGAGGAGAAAATCAGAGAGACTGTCCCACCGCATGCCGGAAGGGGACAGAAAGGGCACCCCGGCTCTGGGGAAGGCTTGGCGGTTTCACGCCCCCCCCTCCCACCGCCACACCCCTGGCGCCCCGGGGGGAGGCAGGAACTCGGTCTGTGCAGAGCTGGGGGGAGAAGAGTGGGTGCCCCGGTTCCCAGGCCCCAAAGTGGGAACGACTCCCACGTCCATGGGGAGGAGCGGGGCGAGCAGGGCTGGGGGAGGGCCTGCGCCTCGGACAGCACAGGGCCAGAGGCGGGACGTGCTCCAGGTCCAGCCCAGAGAGTCTGCAATCCTGCGGTGCGGACAGGCCAAACAGACTCCTGGGTGCGGGTCGCCGATGGGGACGGCGTGAGAGCACTCTGGGTGACAGAACCTCCCGACGCTGACGGAGGGCCGGGCCATGCAGGCACGAGTGTGTGCCAAAACTCGGAGCCGGACACTTAGACTCATGCACCACTGGCGTCCATGTCACCCGAGAAGAACTGGACACAAATCGGGCTCTAGAGAGCGCACATACTGAGGATGGGGGGCCGGGTGTAGAGTCACAGACACGCCCCCGGGAAGGTGGAAGGATGAGGCGGACCCAAGCGGAGCTGGCAGCGTCAGCACGAACTCCGGCTGTTGGGTCCCGAGGGAGCTGTGTGTGCGCATGCACGCACTCACTCAACAAGGCCCGGGAGCAAGGACACACACCCCCGGCCAGGATGCCCCTGCCACGTGCCCCCGTCACCCTAGACCCACGAGACGCTTGGCTGTGGGGGACGGAGAGCAGCCAGGAGCCACTGCACCACGAGGCACCAGGTTCTGAGCTGGGGAAGGGAAAGTGCCGCAGGGCACCCCATGTGGAAAGGACCTGGGCCACAGAAGGGGCTCCGAAGGCCAGGCTGGGGCAGACTGAGGGCCAGACGAGGCACAACGGTAACAGATTACAGCCTAGCAGAGACACAGAGAATCTGACGCCACGTTGTTATAAATAAGTGAATGAACGTACAGAGCAGTGGGGAAAAGGGACAGTGGCTCCTGGCAGGACGCCAACCAGCCAGGACAGAAGGGTCTAGGACGCCTGGTAGAGCCCAGCAGGGCCAACGCCTCCCCACGGACACCTGGAGTGACCTGCACGGGCCGCCAGCCAGGCCCCAGGCCCCACCGCCCCAGGCGCCGGGCCCTGCAGGCCACCCAGAAACCTCTGCGACGTTGCTGCTGGAACGGCAAACCCGGGTCTCCTCACGGGGAGGCGCCCGGGCCCGGGGCGCTGCACGAAGCACCAGGGCCACCAAAGACGCAGCAGGGCCGAGGGCCGGTTCGGCCTCACTGACCCTGAAGAGACGCGACCACCAGCTGCCGCCGGGAGCCCTCCCGGGTCACGGGGACCGCGCGGCAGCGCCCGGTCAAGGGGCCGGGTCTCCAGCCTCCACACAGACGGTCATGTGGGAACACAGAAGGGGACCGTGACACAGCCGCTGGGGCAGCGCCTACGCAGTCCGTGAATCCAGGAGAACACGGTCTCTGCAGTTCCACGTACAAAAGAGATATCATCCGAAAAATCTTCACCCGAAACGTTCACCCCAAATATCAGATGCAAGGAACAGGACGCGGCTGACTGACCTTTCCTACCTCGCCTCCGACGGCCCCAGACCCGCCCCGACCCCCACGGCAGGCCCCGCAATCCACGGTCTGGGCTGCAACAGGCACCATCAGGAGGCGCCCTGGACGTGCTTCGGGAGGGCGCGCCGCGGTCCGCTCAGGCCGCCGGCCCCAGCGCACGGGCACCGGGCTGGGCAGGGGCAGCGGCGGCGGGCAGCAAGGCCGGCACCGCCACGTCTAGGCTGCCCAGCGGGCTCCAGGGTGTGGCACTCGCTGCCCCAGGCAAGTCTCCGCACTTGAACCTGCTCTGCCTCCTGCTCGGGCTTCTCGGGGTCTCCTCCGTGCTGTGCGCGCTGTGCCCGGCCACGTCCCGCTCGCCACAGCCCGGCCCGGGTGAGACGCATGGCTACAGGCAGGCCGGCGGCAGTTCTACAGCCTCCTGCCCAGAGTCTGTCCCCCCTGGGGCCACGGCTCCCAGACAGGCAGGGAGACCCCACCCGGGGCCGCCTCCACAGACCTCTGATTGTGGTCGGAAGGGAAACGGCCTGGAGGAGGCGCCAGAGCCGCCTGGGGTCCTCCGCCTGTCCTGCCAGGGCCTGACCTGAACCGAGAGGCCCAGGAGCCAGGGTACCGCCCAGTTAAGAGCCAAACCACCCCTAATTCCGGTCTGGGTAGGAGGCCGTGCTCTGCAGCAGGCAGTGCCTAGAGGCCGCCGTCGGGGCGTCAGGAGCGCCTGGCACCCGGTGTCACCATGTGACCAGAGGTCCTGGCCTGGATGTCGACACACCCAACCGTGTGGCTCGCACCAGGTGGGGGGCCCACCTCCCTTTCCCTACTGTCCTTCGAGGGGACTGCCAACGCGGAGGTGAGCACCAGGGGCCAGGAGGCCGGGTGTGGCACCGGTCACCCCGGCAGGACCAGCCCCAGGCCTGGACCCAACGCATCCACCTGGGGCCCTGCCACCAGCTCCCCACCTCACGCAGGTCTGGCCCCCCAATCAGTACTAGGAACCTCAAGTGTGGATGGTGATGCCCCGCCCTGTCCTCCCCAGCTCACCCGTCACTGTCGGTGGAAGCGTAGAGGCAGCCGCTCCCCAGGGCCCACAGGACAGGCCATTCCTGGGGGTCGCGCGCATGCAGCCCAGGCAGCCACACACAGGCACGCACCCGCCGCGGAGCCCAGCGCGGGTGGGGCGCTGTGTGGGGCAGAGGGCGCGCCAGGGCTCCTCCCGACCTGCCCCCACCCTGCGGAAGAAGGGCCCTCCCTTCCACGGGCACACGGGGTGGGCGGAAGCCCAGGCGCTCTCAGGCCGGGCCTCAAGTGGGCATCCCACATGACACCAGCCGGGCAGCTCTCTTTGCTTGAAGCAGATGCTGTCATTTGCACCAGAACCAATTCAAAATCCTGCTGTGTTGGCCATGGTCACTCAGCACTTTCACGGGCAGTGCGAGCTGGGCCTGGCCTGGAACCTTCTCGGGCTGTTGGTACAGGCTGTGCCCAGACAGAGCCCACACAGGGCAGCTGGGGGCACGGGGAGGTGGGCTGGGCACAGTGGGTGGCTTCCCAAACCCCATGTCAGAGGGTGGGTCGGAGTGCAGGCGGGCACGCCCAGGAGCATGCCAGCCAAGTCAAGAGCAAGGCTGGCCGCCGCCCGCGGCCTGGGCCCGAACACAGGGGTCGCAGCCTGGGAAGGGGTGCGGCAGGAGGAAGAGCTGCAGCCCCTCGCCGCACCCCTAGGCCCCTGCCAGCCCAGGAGCAGGGCTCCAGGTCCCACTTCAACACCACCCTCCAGGTGGCCTCTGCCCTCCGAGCAAGACATTCCAGGCTCTTCCCCAGGCCCACAAGAAAGGCCCTGGGCACGCGGCCCACACCGCCCACACTGGCCCCACCTCGACACCGGCCTTCTCCGGGCTCCCTGAGCCCCCGTCCGTCTGGGCATGTGCCAGCGCTCCCCCGCCTCACTGGTCCGTGAGCAGAGCGGGGGCCGGGCACAGGACAGGGGCGCCCACTTATCTCTACCGGTCCCGTAACAGGTCCCAGCCTGGTGGGAGGGGCCTGTGTGCCCAGGGCCCAGCCGGGTCCTCACTACACACGGCAGGCGCTCCCTGAACAGACCGGATGCTGTGCCCCCCAAATCCCTATGTTGAAAGCCTCATCCTGACAGGCTGGTGCGTGGAGGTGGGGCCTCTGGGAGTGCTCAGGGTCAGACAAAGGCATGAGGGTGGGGCCCCACGACAGGACTGGCGCCCTTACAGAGCCCTGTGCCCGCCACGCGAGGACGCGCTGAGGAAGCACCACCTGCGGCCTGGACACGGCGCGGCGCCCTCGCCTCAGACGTCCAGCCGCCAGTCGGGAGAGAAGCACGCGGAGCCGGCCCGGGGCCCGGGGGGGCGGGCAGAAGGCAGAGGGGGCCCCGCTGCCGCACAGAGGAGATGGCGGGCATCCCAGGGGAGGGGGGCGTGAGGGGAGCACACGGGACCCCATGGCCCCCCGGGGTGCTGCCCGGCCCATCCTCAGGCTGAATTCCTCTTTAATGAGACGTCACTTTGGAGAAGCATTTCAGAGCCTTCAAAGTCGCAGGCTGAGCCTCGTCAAACCGCCCAGAGATTACTTAAGATTTACCGCACAGATGCGAAAATAAAATAAAATAAAGTGCGGCTGGCGTGCGCGGCGGCCCCTGTGACAGCACCATTTGTAGTCGGGACGGCGCGGCCTCCAGACTCATCTGCTTAAGCTCAGCGTCTTCTGTTTACTTCGCACTTTCACGTCAAATGAATTTGGAAGGAGTGAAAAAGTGACAGGCAGTTTAGGGATATAAGTCACATTTCAGTTTCAGTTCAGATTAATGAACGTGCTGGGAGCTGCTGAGGGCACAGGCAAATCCACAAATCTGAGAAAACACTAAAGCCTCGCTCGGCGCGAGGCTGAGCCCCAAGGTGCACCGGCGGGACCCCCGCTGCCCTCCAGGACACCCCACAGCCCAGGGCGGGTTCTGGGCAGCGGCCGCATGAGGCCCTCGGGGCCCAGCCGCACATCCTGCGGTCCCGCAGTGACCCCGCCGCAGCTCGGGGGCCGCCAGCGGCAGCCAGGAGGGACAGGCAGGCAGGGGCCCCGGCCTCATCCTCCCAGGACAAGAGTGGCAGCAGCCCTGCCCCCACGCTCACGCTGATGCCAGGCCCCTTGCGGCACAAGACTGAGTGTGGCAACGACTCACACGACCACCACAGGGAGGGAAGGGACCCGCTGGGCCCACTGGCTCCGCCCTGGCCCTGCTCAGGACGCCCGGCCACTCGATGAGGCAGCCCCAGGGGCCTCTGGGAGCTCTGTCCCCAGCCTTCTAGCTGGTCCAGGGCCCGCAGCACGCACTCCCCACTGGCGCTCCCCAGACCCCCCACAACGGCAGCATTCCCACACACACACACACAACTTCCTCTCCATGGTGAGTGTCTGCAGGAAGGTGGCATCCAGGGCCACCCATGCCAACACCCGCACTCTTGGCCACCGGGTCACCTGCCTGACTTCCCACTCGGGTCTCTCAGCCCCTGACATTGCCGACTGAAACTTCTAGGACTATTGGGGCCTGCCTGCCGCGCCCCCCAGGGGCGCTCCCCCCTTCAGAGCAGGGGACCCAAGGAGAGCTCACAGCCTTGGGCTCAGGTGGCCACCGGGCAGGAAGCCCTGCTTTCTCACCACCGAGGCCCTCAGCCCACACTGGCCTGGGCCCGGCCACCCACTCAACCCCTCCTCCCGGCCAGGGAAAAGTTGAAGAGACCGCAGATGCTCAGGGCGGAGGTCAGCGCCAGGGGCAAGGCCAGTCAGCCAGAGCCTCCCTGGGCCCAGTGACCACACACAGGGCGCCGACGGTGGCAGAGAGTGGGCACCAGACGGGCCGCCGGCCCCGGAGACAGGCCCTTTCTGCTGCCTGGACGAGCCAAGCCCAGGCGTGCACAGCCCACAGCAAGGCCAGGCGGCTGGCAGGCGGCCACTCTGCGGAGAAGGAAGCCCCCCCCGCCCCCGGGTCCAGGTGACCTTGGGCAAAGGATGCCCAGTCCGCCGGCAGCCACACTTCCCAGGGCCTGAGCCGCTCAGCCCTCGGCAGCCACCACGCTCTACGCTGCAGGCCCACGAAGCCCAGGGGCCCGGCCCCCCGAGAAGCCAGGCCTGTGAGCTCAGGGCGTGTCCTGGAGGCCCGGCAGTGGGTACGACAGGCCTGGAGTAAAGTGGTCAGGGCAGACGGGGACCCCACTGGGCAAAGCTCATGTGCACCCATCCCGGGGGCGCGGCCCAGCCTCGTCTGTGCGCACAGGGAGCGTCCAGAGCATGGGAACCTGCCCCGCGCCGTCCGGCCCCGGCCTGGGAGCGGGCAGCACAGAGCCGGCCAGGGCGGCGTTCTCACCACACCCCCAGCCGGGCCCCTGGGCCGGAGCACCCACACACCGCTCAGGGTGGGCGGCTGGGTCTGGGCCTATCTCTTCTCAGCCCCCTGACAGCCCACCCCACCCACCTGAGCCGAGGTCAGACCTCGGACACCCGCCCACGCGGCACACGGACGGGCGCTCGCCCAGTCCCCACCCCCACCGAGGCGCAGGCGCACTGCCTGTCCCGCTGCCGTCTGGGCTGCTCTCACCTGGTGGCCTTGACATTCTGGCAGGTCACGAGGCGGCTACGGCCCAGGGGGCACCCGCCACCCCCCACCCGTAGGCCTCGCCCCACAGGACCTGGCTCCCGTTTCTGCTCAGTGACCCCAGCAGGGCCGCCCAGCCCCCGGCCACGCCCCCTGGGGGAGGACCACCGGAGGGGAGGCGGGAGCAAGATCAATAAATCTGAACCTCATTCACGATGATCTGGGGCTCTTATTAAGTAAATTAATTTAAGTTAATTTAGCTCGATCATGACTCCCGATCACAGTGATTTAGTGAGGGGGAAATTGCATTAGGAAAGGCCATGCTCACTAGATAGGAGAACGGAAGAAAATTAGACCCACTTAGCACTGTGAATTAATATGGAAATAGCAGGTGTAAATTTAACCTTATCGAGAGAGTGAAAATTATCTTCATAAATTTGTAGAAATAGCCCCCAAGATACTTATAAATCTATTTAAAACAAAAATATTACAAAAAGTGCAGTAAAATTAATTTAAAATATACTTCCAGCTATTGCCTCCAGAACACCGGCAGCAGGGCCGAGTTCAGTGCAGCCTCATGCTGAGGGGGAGGGGAGCAGGTGCCGCAGCCTGCGTGGGCCGACGGTCCTGCCACGGGCCGGCAGGCCTGCACTCCTCTCACGGCCTCAGAGCCGGGCAGCCCCTGGCCGGTGGGTGCTGGGGCTCCTGGAGGCCTAGCAGGGTAGCCCCTGCCCAGGGTTCCGGGCAGTCCAGCCCCTTGGGGCACAACAGTCCGTCGCCCACAGCCGCGGGCCAGAGTGCCCATCACACCTACACGGAGGCTGATGCCAGATGGAGCCTCCACTCTGCCCCCCCAGGAAGGGGCTCCCAGAGGGCGGATGGAGGGGAGGGGGTCTGCCAGCACCCGGTTCCCACTCACCCCCCAGAGCTGCCACCCCACCCCCCACATCTCAGCAAAGGAAGAGGCCAGCCCCCACGCCAGGCCTCCTGAGGCCCCAGGGCTGAGCAGCCTCACCACAGGGCCCCCGACTTCTGTCCCCTAATGCTGCTGTCCCACCAGGGCCCTCCCACTTCTGGGCCCAGGGCGCCTGGAGAAGAAGGTGGATCGGCCCTCACTCCGCACACTCTCAGCCAGGAGCAGCCCGGAGCAAGCCTGCAGCCCTGCGGGCGGTGCAGGCGGCACCCGTGGGGGGGCATGAAGAGGGCTGTAGCCCGAGCGTCGATGGAAAGATGGGCACAGCCTCCAGAAGGCCGTTCAGGCCCCGGCTCTAACCAGCACTTTCTCTGCGAAGGGGGCTGGGGCGCGGCGCGGCATGGCCTCCACTGCGCCGACGGTGCTTCCGCGGCCGTCCCGCCTGCAGACCCGCCGGAGGCACGAGCGAGTGCACGCGGCCCGCACAGGCTGCCCACGGGCCGGCGGCAGGAACCGCTACGCAGAAGTAGCCTGCTCGTCGGCTGGCAAGCTGTAGGCCAAGCCCTTCCTCGGGGCCAGCTCAGTCCCCTCCAGGCGCCAGGCCCCCAGCAGCCTGGTGAGGCGTCCTACCTGGACAGCGCGAGCCGCCGCGACCGCCAAGAGGGCAGGGACAGGGGCAGCTGGGGGGCGTTGAGAGGAGAAACCGGGGTCTTCTTGACGATGCGGTAGCGGGTCTTGATCACTTTACTGGTGGGAGGGGTCCGCACGGTGTGCACGCTGGACGCTGCAGAGAAAACCCAGACACAGGGGGTCAGTGGAGGTCAGCAGGGGTGCCTCTCCCCTCACTCCAGCCCCAGTCCACGTGGCCCTGGAGCACCCAGTGGCCTGAAGCTCCGAAGAGCTGGTCACAGGCCTAGAGTCCTGAGACAGAGGGCACTGGGGATGCCAAGTGACACGGGCAGGGAGGGTAGCAGGAGCCCCCCAGGGCCAGCTGACAAGGGTGGTCCCGCGGGCTGGCACCCCTCCGTGGGCAGCCCGGAGTCCCCAGAGCGTCCAGGGGCCGCAGGCGGGTGCAGGGGGCCGGAGGTGCGGCGGGCCCGGCCCCTCCCCAGGCACCCCCGGCACATGCTCACGCAGATTTATATATTTAATCACCAGTGTTTTCATAACGTCTTGCGAGGTGATGTACATACACCACAGCTTCTCTTTTGCTGAATGGTTCACGCAATTAGCAGGGATCTGTTTTGCCCGAGCTCCCTTCCACTTGATAGCCGGCAATTTCTCCACAGCTTCGAGGAACGCACCTAATTGCCCGGCTCGCATAATATACGGCTCTAACTGCCCAGATAATTAAGGCGAACGCAGCGCGGGGCTAGGGCGCCGGGGCCTCCCACGACCCAGCCCTCGGCGGCAGCCTCTCCGGCAGCTCCCCGCTCGGACGGGAGCTGGGGCCCAGGCTCCCTGTGGGCTCCTCCTTGTCCCATCCCGCCTGCCTGCCCAGCCCCCCAGCAGGGGTGGCTTCCCGGGGCCTCCACTCAGAGACACCTTCACAAAGACCCCACCGGACCCCACGGGCAGGCAGCTGGGAAGTGGGGGGCTGCATGCCAGGCAAGACCCCCAGGAAAACGCACAGGGTCTCGGCTGCTCGGCCCCGGGGTGGCCAGGAGGGAGCCGTGCACCGGGCGGCACCAAACCCACATGCCCCCATCCCCTCGCTAGGGTCGCTCAGTGCCCGTCACCCCGCTCCTCTGACCACACAGACCGGCGCTCCGGGACCTGGGCCTGCTCTGCTAGGTCCCGAGGTGGCACGCTCCCAGCACCCGCAGATCCTGACCCCAACTGGGAACCTCCCCGTTACTGGCCCACAAGGAGCTGTTACGGGTCACAGCATCTAAAAATCATCTTTCAGAGCCCGAGACCCAACAGACTCCAGCCCATAGCCAGGCCCCTGAACCAGCACCTGGCTCCACTTACCTCCGCCCCAGGCTTGCCCAGCCTGCCTGAACCCAGCGTGCCCCAGGGGATCCCTGGCCGGGAACCAGCAGGGCAAGCCTGGTGTCCAGGTATCAGAGGAGCCCCTCCTTCAGGTGTCCCCTCACCCTCAGCCAGGGCGCCCATCCATCCACAAGGCGAGGCTGGACACAGCATGGGTCAGAGCCCTCCCAAGTGTCTCCCCACCAGAGGGTCCACACCCGCTGCCAGGCCAAGGAGACTGTGCGGGCCCCTTGCACCTGTGGGGGGTGGACATGGGCTTCAAGGCCGAAGAGTGCCAGAGGCAGGGCTACCTGCCCTGGTCACCAGGCTGACGCAGGGACACACAGCAGCTACCCCCAAAGGGGGCCACAACACATCCAGGTGAGGCTGGGTCAGACGCCCCAGCAACAGAGCAGACCCCCTTCTGCCTCTCTCTGCCTCTCCCTCCAAGAGCAGCAGCCCCAGGGAGCTGGGGAGGAACAGAAGATCGGCAAAACCAAGGGGCCATATGGCATCCCCAGGGACACCTGACTTGCTGAGTGACCAAAGTGAGTAGGTCCTTAGCTCTGAGCACCCCACACGCTCTTGGGGCACAGGGAGAGCCTCGCCTGCAGTGGGCACCAATAGACAAATGTTTGCTGAATTGAATTTTCAAGGTCTTACAAGCAAGGATGGACCACAGGAAATCAATAACCGCTCGTTCCAACGGAGAGCCTTCCGGGCCCAGGCGAGCCACGCCGCCGCCGCCCAGCTCCGCGGCCCTTGCATTGGGACAGCGCACCTGACCCTGGCTCACGGGCTTCGCCGGCCGGCGCCACCAACTACTCTGGGATGTGAGGTGCCCCCGTTAGAGCCACACAGCCCTGGCTCTGCAGCTGGAGCCCTGCCTGGGGGCACTGCTGACTCGCCAGCCCCAGCCCTTCCCCCTGAGCACAGGGAAGCCCAGGCCCGGCCCAGCTCTGCTCCCCTCCAGCAGATGCACAACACTGCCACCTCCTCCAAGAAGCCCCCTGGCCCCATGCCCAAAGGCCTGGACTCTGCACTCCAGCTACCAGGCGGCTGTATTTAGAACGCACTCCTGCAAAGGTAGGCCTGTTGTGAAACCAAGTTTTGGCTTAACTTACTGCATTTTACTTACTAGTGTCCGATGACCACATCTGGGAAACACAAAGTAATCAAGCAGACCTCTTCAACAGTCAGCCTGGTGTCACTTCCTTCACATCGCCCTGCAGTCCTGAGAAGCAGAGGGGAGGGGAGCCCACAGCAGGGCACACCGTGCCCCATGGTGGGGCTGTGACCCCTACAGCCTGGCTTGCAGGTCACTCCTGGGCCCCATCTTTCCTCAGCAGGCAGTTTGGGCACAGGCAGCTGAAGGGCTCATGGCAGTGACCCTGGAGAGAACCATCCAGGGCGCCCGTGCCAAGAACACACAGGTGTGTGGTGTGCCCCCGTGGCCAACGGGCGCAGGGATCCTAGAACCGTGCCTGGCACCCCCGGACCAGGAGGCAGGGGCGGGAGGGGGCAAGGCCTGCCCCAGCGCAAAGGTGGCGCGGCCGGCACAGGCAGGCGGAGGGCACCCCCCACCAGCCTCCCGCGGCCCGGGCGCCCGGGCCTCGCCCCGACCCGCGGCGGGGAAGCTGCCCCAGCCGCTCCTCCCGGCTGGCAGAGGGTTTGTGTAGATAATCATGTTATTTAGATAGGACGTGGGTTTAATTCCCTTCATTACAGGCTCCCAGGGTTGTAATTTTTTTTCTCCGCATGATGTATTCCCTGTGGCACATTTCACTCAAATCAAACCCTTCGCGCCTTTATTGCCAACGAGGCCCGGGCGCCGCGTTATCAGGCCCACACACACAGCCCTCTCCGCCCTGCCGTGCAGAGGTCACTTCTAATGACTAATCGATCTCATTAGCTTTCCTAATTAAAAACTTTACTACCGCAATGGAAGACGAACTACAGCAAAACTGCTGGCATCATATTTGAGTGGGATATGAGCCCATTTATCAGCGGAGCCCTCGCGCCTGCAACACGTCCCCGTACTCAGGGGGCCCGGACGGGGTCGGGGAGACTAGGGTGCAGCCAGAGCCCTCCTGCGCACCGAGCACCGGCAGGCCTGCCGTCAGGGAGGGAGGCCACAGCGACCAGAACACCCGTCCAAAGTGGCGAAACCCCGCCGGCCCGGTCCCGCCGCTGGCACGTCCTGGCCTCCATGACCAGGCCGAGGGGCCGCAGCGCAGCGCACTGGGGGGATGGCAGGGAAGGGGGGGCCCTGCCCCGTCCCAGCCCCCTCCTCAGACAAGCC
This sequence comes from Mungos mungo, assembly GCA_004023785.1. Classification (NCBI taxonomy): domain Eukaryota; kingdom Metazoa; phylum Chordata; class Mammalia; order Carnivora; family Herpestidae; genus Mungos; species Mungos mungo. The sequence continues at coordinate 24,756 of PISW01010843.1, forward strand.
CCCACAGATGGCAGAGCCCATCAGACGGAGGTCACGGCTCCCTCTCTCTGTTTCAGTGCAGAGCACGAGTTGAGAGGGAGTTCAGATTTTTATGGAACTTCAAAGGGCAATAACTAGGTGGAAAATGAGTTGCTAATCTCACAATTGTTTCACGAATAAGGAGAAGATGAAGGCTCAGTGCAAAGAACCGCCTGAGGGTGTGAGCGGCCAGCAGGGGGGGGGGGGGCTGGTCCACATGCAGGCCGCCAGCCTCAGGGCCAGCGAGTGTCCCAGCAGCGCCCCGCTGTCCCTGGCCCTCAGGAAAGGCCTGGCGGGGAGGGGCGGGGAGGGGCGGGGACCACGCACCCCGAGGCCTCCCACCCACCAGCCTCCGGTCTGCGCCCCACAACGGCCCACAGACGGGGGCACCGGGGCCTCCAGAGATGAGCAACAGGCCGAGGAGGCCCCAAGAAGATGGCGGACTGTCCACGGCTAGCTTCCCACCCCATTCCAGAAGCCTCTTCCTTGAGCCTCCCGCACCGTGAAGAGGCAGGGGTGCGGTGGAAGGGGGCAAAGCCTAAGAGCAGGGCCCTTCATCCCCGCTGGGGGGACGGGACAGCTGAGCGAAAGCGAGTGACCGGTCCCCAGGCACAGAACTCACCCAGGCCACAGAGCAGGGCTGGACAGAGCCCGCAGGAGGAGCCCAGCCCGCCTGTCACACTCCCTCGAGCCCAAGCCGTGCTCCTGGGAGGGGGGCCCGGCCCGGCCCTCAGGCCACTCAGCGTGGGGCGGAGAGACCCCCTGGCTGAGGGTGGGGAGCCCGGCTGGTGGGGTGGCCTTGGGACCGAGGGCCTTCTGCAGCCCAGGCTCCCCAGCGCAGTCACGGAGACTCAGCCTCCTCTCCCTGGTCCGCTCTTCATCCTCAGCGACGCCGCCGCGTCGGGACCCACGAGCTGCAGGCAGCTCCGGAAGGCCGAGGCGCAGGCTTCACGAGCCACGGGGACTTCGCTCTGTGGCCGCAGAAGCCATCGTCCACTCCCAGTCGGCTCAGGTCCCGGCCGGCCTGTCGCCATGCTGTCACCGGTGGTGCCCCCCAACGCCCACACCTACCTCCCGTGAGGCCGCCCACAGCAACCTAAGTGGGCACAGAGGCTCCCCCCTGACCAGGGCCCGTGGGTGCCGACCGCCATGCACCCAAACTCACTCTGAAAGGTCTTTCTCCCAGCCTTGCCTCGGTTTTTTGATGAGGTGCTGTCTTTGACCCAGCCCAGGCCCTGGCGCTAAGAGAGGGAAGTCTGGCCTAAGGCAGATGGGAGGGACCAGAGCAGGGAGGGAGCCGTGCCATGGAAACCAGCCTGGGCTCCTCGGCACAGACGTGGGACAGCCATCTGGCAGCTGGGCTGCTGGTATGCTCGAGAGAGGGGGCAGGAGGACCCTGCAAGAGCCTGGGCACCTGCACCCCACACCCCCGTCCCCTGCAAGGCCTCTGTCCTGGGCACCTGCACCCCACACCCCCGTCCCCTGCGAGGCCTCTGCCCTGGGCACCTGCACCCCACACCCCCATCCCCTGCGAGGCCTCTGCCCTGGGCACCTGCACCCCACACCCCCGTCCCCTGCGAGGCCTCTGCCCTGGGCAGGCCCCGGACACTGTCCAGCAAGAGCAAGGCTCTCAGATCAGCAGCTAACTTCCGGCTGTGACTGCAGCCGAGGGTGGTCAGGGGTGCAAAGAGGGGTACACGGCAGGCGAGACCCGTCCCGAGCACCTCTCGCAGTGACACCGCCAGCTGGGAAAGCCTAGGAGGGGCCTGGGTGGGATCCACACAGAGCAGACAGCATGGCCACAGGCCCCAGATGGTGAAAAACAGGGAACAGTTCTAGGCTGGCTTCTCCTGGAGGAAAGGGGAGGGGGACTGGGGGCTCCTGGGGGCCCAAGGAGAGCTGGCTGACATGGGGCCTGGGCCTCCCTGCACCGCCTCGAGGGTGGCAACGGGCTCATACCTGCGGCCGAGGCCTCCCCGTGCTCAGACGCTGCACCATCCCAGGGGCAGTGACAGGGACAGATGTGAGGACGGAGAGCAGGTGGGCAAAAAGGAGCCCACAGAGAGCCAACGGGAGGACGGGCCCGGGCAGAGGCTCACGTCGTGTCACCCAGCCCTCCAGGGCCTTGCCCTCCCTCCCGCCCTGACCAGGGAGCCAGCGACGGTGCGCTGTGGGCGCGGGGGTGGATGAGGTGCAGGCAGCCCAGAGAGGCGCCACGGGGTCCATGTTCCCTGGTGGCAGGGGAGGGGGGCTGCACAGGGGACAAAACCCATGCGCCAGAGCAACCCTGCGGGACGCGTAGCCCGGCTCTGTCCTCACAGCGGGTGTGCCCACTCCTGGGAAAATGGCCACAGGAACGTGAACAGATGAGCAGGTGCACGTTTCTGAGGGACCTTCAAGGCGCAACGCCGGGCCCAGTGGCACCAGGGCCAGGGGAGGCCCAGAGCCAGGACCAGAGCGAATGGCCATGCTGCCTGCCAGGGGCGGGGCCGGTGGCGCCCCCGGTGGAGGCGGGGCCTGGAGAAGGCGATGGGGTGCACCGCAAGCCCCCCTCAGCCGCAGAGGAACAGCAAGGCATGACTGCTCTCTCTAGGCATTTCTGAAAGTCAACGTCGTCTGAGCTGTCCCCTTGGTGACCCCCACAGTCCTGGATATGGTGAAACCAGGGCCACACGTGAGGGTGAGAAGGGCCGGACTCCTAGGAGGGGTGGCCCACCCCGGAGGCTCTATGGAGGAAGCCATTTGCAGGAAGCAGCCAGAAGGTTGGCCTGTGGGGTATGGGCTTTGGTGGTCAGGTGCCACGAAAGGGGTCCCAGGACTGCTCCCCCCGGCTTAGGTCCAGGCTGGTTTGTGCCCAGCGTCTGCAGCAGCTGCCCAGGGAACGCTGACCCAGATGGACTCTGGACCCTGCCCTGGCAACTCTGTGCCCGTGGCTCCAACTGCAGCCCCGTGGCACAGCCCAGCCCACACACCGGCGCAGAGGTGTGCACACCGGGTCCCTGAGGTCACTGCCTGCTCATGTGGCCCGGTGCTCCAAGACCCACCAGGGCTTTCGCAGCTCAACCCCAAGCCCTTGGGTTATGTGCGTCTTAACCAGGAGGGAAGTGTCCAGACGCAAGGCTGGTCCCATCTCAGATGGTCCCCTGTCTCTGTGCTACTGGGAGATGAGCAGCCAGAACGGGATCCAGTCCTGGGACCTGGGGGCTGATGCCGGTGCCCCCTGGCTTGGGGCGGGCCGCAGGGTTCCGCCAGGACACCAGGAACAACCGGGCCATCTCTCCGCACTGGGCTGGACTGCCCTTCGCCCCCCAGGCCTACCACAAGGGAAAGATTCAACAAAGGGCCCCGGACAATGGGGCAGGTCGCTCAACCCCAGACCCTGGGCTCCTCTGACAGACCAGGGCGCTCAGCCTGCTCCCAGCTGTGACCACGGGCAGGACCCCCCAAGCTGGGTTCCGTTCAGACAGCAGAGCTACTGCTGTGTGACAGGGGTGGTGTGGCGCCCACAGGACGGGGCAGGCTCCGGTGGCAGCAGGGAGAGGAAGGAGCAGAGCCCTGCTCGTCTTGGAGGGGAGGCCCCTCAGGACTCCGCCTTTCCCGCTCCGTGGGCTGCCGACCTCCCAGAAGAAAGCAGCAGTAGCCCGTGCCCACCCCGTGGCTCTCCGCCTGGCCTAGGCTCACCCTGCGCCACAGCTGCAGCCAGCTCTGGGGAGGGACGCTCGCTAAGGAGGCTGGGTGGACAGACCCGCGCTCCAGGGAAGCTCCCCAGAGGCCTCGGCTGGGTGCTGTAGACAGGGAGGGCGTTTGGGCCCTGAGGGTCCAAGCCTTGGGCAGGGAGGTCCCCAGGAGGCAGGTGGGGGGTGGGGGACAGCCGCACCAGCTCTCCCCACAGCACGCCTCTCTGCCCCAGAGGCGAGCCACAGCACGCCCCCAGGGCGCCAGGAAAATGGGCTCGCAGGGGAGGGAGCCCACCCAAGAGCAGGCGCGCTGAGGCCATGCTGTGCGGAGGGCTCTCCCTGGTGCCTGGACCGCCCCCTGCGGAAGGAACTCCTCTTTGTCTCGAGAGCGAGGGCGGCCTCGCAGTCCATGGCTCTTTCAGCTGCCGCCCTCCGCCTCACTGAGGCCAGCCTTCGAAAGCAGCACAGCGTGGGGTTAGTTTAGTCTTTCTCTCTAGTCTGAGGTTCTCCGGCATCTAATTGAGTGGGCAGTTCAGCACGCTTAGTGCAGCAAGTGGACACCTGGGTCCACACCTGTGTCCGAGCACTTGGGCGCGCTGGGCCTGCTGGGTGGCATCTGGATCTCCTGGGCCTGTAGACCGGGGGCCTCACCACCTGAGCACCAGCAGGACCCCGAGCCCGCCTCCCCAGCCACGTCCGCAGACAACTAATGAGCCAAGAAGCATGTGTCCTTCCGGTCGAGAGCCCTGACCCCCTCCCTGATCCACCGCCTGTTCGTCAAGGCCCCTCAGCTGTAGCGTCTGCCACAGCACCCCGCAAACACACAGCCCCTGCCTGGACTCTGGGGTGCTCAGGGAACCTCCAGTGGCCCCCCGCCGCCGCCTTAGACACAGCAGCTTAGGAAGTGCAGCAGCTTTGCCCCCCCCCCCCAGCAGCACCGCAGCGACAGTCAGCGAGGGTCAGCGGCATGGCTGGCCCCTCGGGGCGGGCGAGGCCATGGGAGATTAGTGCTGATGAGCACTTCCTGCCAGCCAGGCGAGAAGCCAGCTCCCTGCAGGCGGCCACTACTGGCAGGTGCGGACCCCCGAGAGACTCCCAGCCTCCCCCGCCCGGGCCCTCCAGGCCACTCCACTATGTGCAGGGGGCTCCCCCCCAACACCCCCAGCCCGCTGCACGGCACCGCTGCCAGGGCACGTCAGCCCCCTGGGGTACGGATGTGGGGAGGAGACCCGGCCAGGGCAGGTGGGCGCCGTGCCAGGGGGGCCCCTGACCTGGGGACCCTTGAGAAGGACAGGAGAGGACCCCGACGCCCGCTGACACCAGCCTGGAAAATGGCTGCCAGGAGGCCCCTGTCATTCCGCCCCATGAAGACCGCTAGAAACACGCCCATACACACACAGACACACACACACACAGACACACAGACACACACACACAGAGACACACAGACAGAGACACACACACACAGACACACACACACACACACACACACACAGACACACACAGACACACACACACACACACACACACACACAGACACACACACACACACACACACACACACACACACACACACAGACACACACACACACACACACACACACACACAGACACACACACACACACACACACACAGACACACACACACACACACACACACACACACACACCCTGCACCGGGGCACAGGCGCCCTGCCGCCCACCCGGGCCCCGCAGGTGCAGGACGCACACATCCACGCAAGAACACTGCCAAACAGCGGCAGCCCCTGCCTCGGGAGCACTTATTCGTGAGCTCGCGGGGGCCCGTCCATTTCTCCAAATGAGGCGTGACAGCAGCCCAGGCAGAGGCCGTGCGCGCCCCGCCCAGCGCCTACCCGGCGGGAGCTGCCAGGGCTGAGCTCTAACAAGCTGCGGTGCTGGGATGACTGGAATCACAAAGTATGAATTTTTATGAGTCTAATAAATCACTCCACTTTTCCTGGGTTTGATGGTTCCCGGCACTGCCGGGGCTGGCAAAGCCCCACTGCCGTCAGACGGTTCGGCCCGCTCCTCCACCGGTGGCCACAGACAAGGAGCCGGGGCAGCTGGAGACCCTCCCGGGCACGTGGGATGCCCCCGCTCTGCACCCTGGGGCCACCGGAGGCCGGCACGCCGCAGGCTCCTGGGGAAGCTCTCGGGCAGGCCCTGCGCTCCCTGTGCCCAGAGATCAGCCCGCAGAAGGAGGGCCCCGGCCAGACCAGCCCGGACCCGAGCGCACACCCCTCTGCGACGGAGCCGCAGGGACCACAGGACCCGGGAAGGGGGTCTGAGGGGCAGCCGTCCACACACAGACACGCGCTCCCCGCCAGCCTTCTGCCGCGCCGTCATCCAGGCCGGGGACGGGCTGCTGACAAACAGTTAGCGATGATCAAATCACAGAGGCAGCCCGACAGGCCATACGTCACCGAGCAGCCGACGGCCCTGCAGCCCGAGGAGCGTGGGCGGCTGGGCGATGACAAACAAGGGCTGTCGTCCCCCTGCGGGCCGCGTGCGCTGTCGCCCCGCACTGCCTGGTGTTTAATGACGACACTGTCAGCCCAAGACGCGGCGCCAACGCCGCCGAAGACTGTCAGGGCCCTATTAGAGGAAAGACTGAGACCCCGCTCTTCCTAAACTCACTCAAGCAACACGAGCTGCTAGTTCCTATAATTATTGTGCGCGAGCCATCGATCCTGCCGACACCTGACCCGTCCGTACGAAATGGGAGTAGTCTGCCGCGTGACAGTCACTATGGATTATGGGGGTGGGTCGTCCCTCCCCTCCTAACCCTGGTGCCATGAGAGCCAGGGGGAGACACAGCACCTCTGACCCCCCCCACCTGCAGGCACGGGGCATGGGTGCAGGGAGGCCCAGCACCCCCTGGGAGGTCAGGAGGTCCCACACGCTGGGAAGGCCATGGGGGCGCCGCGGCAGGCAGCTAGGGGAACCCAGCAGGGAGAGAGCATGCAGGCAGGGCACCCCACTCGGGGGCTCTGTGCCGTGGACGCCGCTCACCCACCAGGGACCCTCCAACACAGAGAAGATGCCAGGCTGGGAGAATGCTGGGAGTGGCGTCCGCCTTGACGCGGCCTTGGCCGGCACTCACCCCCCCCCATGGACCCAGCCCCCAAGGACTGAGGTCTGCCGCTCCCCCCAGCGCCCTGCCCTGTGACCTCGGCCAGAGCAGCAAGGACAGGATGTCCTGGGACTGGACGTCCCTTCCCCTGTCCACTGTCATTCAGGACCCGGTGCCTCCGACCCACCGCTCATGCAGGGCCAAAGGCAAGTCCCTCAGTGGCTCGGCAGGCCGTGCAGGAGCCCAGCACCCAGGACAGCATGCGGGGAGCACGGGTGCTTCAGACAAGCACACATGTGTCAGGCGTGGCCGGGGCCCCTCAAGAGCTCCGGAGTGCATCCACAGTGTGTGGTGGGGGCTCAGCTCCAGCCTCCCTTGGTCCTAGGTCACAGGACAGGTCTGAGCCCTCCTGCAAGCAGAGCCCAGCCCTGACCTCGGCGACCCCGGGGATCCCTCAACCCTTCTGAGGCCAATGGGTGCTCCCGCTTGCATGTGGCCCTCTAGATCCCGTGCCGTGGACCCCAGGCCGCTCACTGGACTCATGCCATGATGCTCGGGGGGCCCCGCGTGGACAGCCAGATTCCAAGCCGGGCACGCCCATCCCCCAGCCCCTTGCTTCTGGGGCCTGGGGTCAATCTACCACTTACTTGGAATCATGTGACCAAAAGCAAGAGAAGTTTAAGGCGAGGGGTTTACGGCGAGAACAGTGAAAAGAGTTTGAAAAGCAACCGCAGAGCAGGGAAGAGGCCCGAGTAGGAAGGGGGCCCCACACGGGCAGAGCTGCCGCGGGCACCACTCTGGCCCCACCGTCCCCAGGCGGCCAACAGCGCTGCGTCCCCTGCAGAAGGTGCTGGCAGGAAGGAACCTGCTCACTCACTCGTGCCGCAGATTTTTGGCAAGACCTGCCGTGCACTGGGGAGAAGGCTGCGAGCCGGGCGAGCCCCTCAGTGCCCACTCCTGCAGGCCGAGCGGTGAGGGAGGCCCCCAGGGCACACGTCGTGCCTGTCCGGGAGCACTGCAGGGTCCCCACCAGGGCCCTTCCCACCGGAGCTGCGGGGGCTCTGGGGCCAACGCCGCAGGAAATGCCCCAATTCCTCTCAAGGCGGCCTGTCCTGTGCCTGACACAGGGCCCAGCCCAGATGACCCTGCAGTCCTGCTTGCCCAACACCGACTGCTCTCCTCCACTCCCTGCAGGCCTCGCTGCCCGGCAGTGCCCGGTGCTGGCGGCCGGTCCTCCTGGTGATCCAGGAGGGACGACACACAGAGTGGGGGCTGCCTGCTGGGACCCCTGTGTCGGGAAACACGGAGCTGACCCCAGCACCTCCTCCCCGCGCCTGCCAGCCCAGCTGGAGAGGCCCTGTCCTCCCAAGGCCTCCCTTCTATACCACGGCCAGGGCTCACGTGCCCAGTGCAGCGGCCTGAGGCCACAGCCCCCACGGCCCAGGCGGGACCAGGGGCCAGCCAACACCTAACCCCTCGCTGGGCCGGCCAGCGTGTGGTCTCTGGCCTCACAAACATCCAGGGCTCTGTCATCTCGCAGTCCCTTCCCCTCGGGGGCCTGGCAGGGCCAGGAAGGCCTGCCCACCAGGTACAAGGACATTCACTTCGACAGCCAGGCTGAAACCTCAGAAGACCAGAGGCTCTGGGGAGCGATGTGGGGGCTCCCAAGTCCTCCAGCGAGGGAGGGGCCACTTCCACTCTCCACCGTCAGCACCAGGGCCCACATTCGAGCCGGGCCAGCCCAGCCCAGCCCAGGGGGCAGAGCCTGGCCCAAGAAACAAAGGCATATCTACCCCACCCAGTAGCTGCTGCTGGGTGACTTCCAGGTGGGCAAGTAAGTGCTGGGACGTGCCCGCCACTCCCAGACGGACGGACACCCCGCATTCCAAGCCAGGAGAGACGGGAAAGGGGCCGGCTCCTCGTCCTGGGTGGGGAAAGACGAAAAGCACGCCCCGTCCCACGCGGAGCCGATGGAGCCTTACGAGCCACGCGCACAGAGCCCGCCGCCCCCCTGCTCGCGCCCACAGGGACGGGAGAACACGGAGGGGAGGCTCCCCCAGTGGACGCGGCAGCCCCAGCCCCCAGGGAGCCGCAGCTTCACGAGGGCCGCCCGCCCAGACCTGGGGACCCTTCCTCTAGACTGGCCTCACCCGGGCGAGGCCTGGCCAGATCCCAGCGGGGTCCCCGCAGAGCACTTGCAAAGACACGGCGTCCCACTCACCACAGCCGGGCCTTCTCTCGGGGTCCCTCCCCTGCTTCCTCTGTGTCGGGGCTAAAGGCAGAGGGCTGCCGGGGAGGCTGCAAAAAACCCGTCTAGAAAAAGCAGCGCCACTCACATGTCCCCCTCACGAAACGCAGGCTGTCGGGGCCCTCCCCTGGCATTCCCCATTTCCCTCGGGACTACCGCCTTTCTGGCGGCCACAGTGACAGGGCTAGGGCACAGGCGCAGCAATCAGCCCATGGACGGCAGCGCTCGGGCCTCAGCGCTGGCCCCGGGGCCATGTGGCTGCGCCTCACTCACCCCGAGTCCTGCCTGGGGGTCTGTCGTGCCTGCCACAGGGCCAGAGCCAGCTCGCCGAGGCCACTGGGGACAGCAGCGTGGGAGCCCCCCGGTCGGGGAGGCCATACAAGCTGGCCCACACTCCACGTGCACAGGGGAGCTGCCCAGCAGTGACCCGGGCCGGCCGGGGAGGGGACTGCAGGGGAGCAGCTGGGGACACGGCAGGCCCTAGCTGGACTAGCACTGCCGGTACCAGACACCCTCAGAGACGGCCCACCTCTGTGGCTGGGGCCCTCCAGCCACAGCACACGGTGCAAAGCCACGGAGCCAGCAGCAGCTCGGGCCTCAGCGATGGCCCCGGGGCCATGTGGCTGTGCACACGGGAGGCTCCGCAGGAGCTAACGTGAGGCCAGGGGGCAGCTTTAGGGGGCTCCTCCTCCAGACACAGGCCTCAGCGCTCTCTGCAGGTGGGAAGGAGAGGGGAGCAGGGGAGGGAGGAAAGGGAGAGAGGGCCAGGCAGTGACACAGTGCAGAGCCCCACTAGCCCCCAGGGGCTGCTCTCAGACCACCCCGTCTCGCAGGCAGCTGCAGGGACAGGCTGTGGACGCACCCCTGCCCACTAGCCCCCACACAGACCCCCAACGGCTGTTGGTAGTGTGCACGGCCTCCCCACAGGGACTGGGTCCTGCACTGTCCCACCGCGATGCCTCCCCACCCAGACACACATGCATGTACCCAGAGGCCGGCTGCAAAGAAGGCAGCCGTGAGCAACCAGTGGACAGAACCAAGAGAAGGATGCAGGAGCGTCTCCTAGAGAGGGCCCGGGGCGCAGGTCACCACCGCCGGAGGGCTGGAGCCGAGCAGGTCCCAAGAGCCACGGGGGCGCCCCGCCATCCGGCCTGCCCCCTCGTCGACATTCCAGACCTCCGCAAGGTGCAGACGGAGCTGGACAGCCACAGGATTCGGCAGGGCTCACCCCAGACACGTGGGCCCTTGGTGGGGCCCAGGGCCTGTCCCAGCTCCCCCAGACCTCCCAACCCGGACAGCACACGGGCACAGAGCAAGGTTTCCTTTGCCTTCCCCAGATTCGGGTTTTCTCGCAATGCTGCAAGCCTGTCTTTCCAAACACAGTGGGGTAAGCCCCAGCCCCCCACGCAGCGGAGTAAGCCCCAGCCCTCCCACGCAGCGGGGTGAGCCCCAGCCCTCCCACGCAGCAGGGTAAGCCCAGCCCCCCACGCAGCGGGGTAAGCTCCACCCCACGCAGCAGGCCCCACTGCCCGCGCTACACCCCCAGGGATGGGGAGGCAGCAGCCCCAGACCAACGGCAGCGCCAGGCCCTGCCCAGCCTCATCTGTGGGTCTCTGGCCTCCCGTGGGCGGGGATCCCTGGGGACAGGGCGGCTCTCACAGCCCCCGCGGAGCCTGCTCACCCCTCACCTCGGACTCCCTACCCTCTGAGCCTGGGTCCCCTGCTGAGACACAAGGACCCAGCTCTGCCCCCAGTCAGGGAGAGGATGCGGCTGCCCAGCCCCCAGGCTCACTGCTGCGCTGCCGGCTACGTGTGGACACGGGTCCCTGGGGGCGCGAGCAGAGAGGGGAGAGCCCAGCAGGGCGGCGGTCAGCTCACCAGTGGCAGCCACAGGCACCCAGATCTGAGCTGTGGTCACAGGTCCTGGCAGGGGGCACTTGTACGGAGGGTCGGCCAGGGGCCCCTATGGTTTGTGCAGCCCAGACTACGGGAGCTGCCGGCCCTCCCAGCCAGCCTTTGCTGGGGGCCAGGGCCAGGGACAGAAACCCTGAAATCACGCCCAGCGACCCGCGTCTCAGCAGCCCCGTCTCTGCAGCTCCTGAGTGCTCAGGGCCCCGCAGGTGCTTCTCTGACTGAAGGCCTGTTTCCTTCGGTTCCCTCGAAGCCTTCTGCCCTTAGACCTCTGCGAGAGCCTGTCACTCAGCCAGGGGGTCTCCCAGGACAGCGTGTCATCGAGCAGGGCCCCAGCCAGCCCACCGCTGCTGTCTCGAGGGACCACGGCCACAGCACAGCACACACGCAGACTGCGCTCAGGGCAGGAACCTAGTCCCTTAAGTCCAGGCACTGTGGGGGGCAGGCCTGGCAGCGGGAGGACGGACTCTTCTCTTGGGTTTGTGCTCTGCCCACAGGCGACCTAGGACCAGGCCTCCCCAGAGCCGGCCGGTGGCAGAGCCCTGCAGGAGGCCCAGGAGAACAGTCGGCCAGGGGATCGGCCCTCAGGTCACCCAGTGACCCCAGCATCTCCCAGCCCTGGTGGACGAAGCCAACGGTGGGCTCTGCCGAGGCCTGGCCCACCACCATCTCGCACACCTCCGCCCGCCCACGACAGTGCAGGCCTGGCCCACGGCCTCCCCGCGCACTGGTCACTGCTCGGGAAGCGCCTCTGACACGGGCCATCCCTTGCTCTACAAGAGGTCTCGGCTGAAAGGCACACGCTCCCCCAGGGCCTTGTCGCCATCCTCCGGCGTGGAGGCATCACGCCCCCTCGGCACCCCCGGCCCGCTGAGGTGGCCCACTGCCGCCACGTAGCCACAGCCCTTCCCGAGGCTGCCTGTCGCAGGGCAGTGGCCGCGGGCACAGCTCGCAGCCCCGAGCGCGCTCCCGAGGTGGCCGCACCCCGCCGCTCACTCGCTGGGCCGCCGACGCAGGAAGGGCAATTAGCAGAAGAGCTGCCAGAGCCCGTCACGCACCGTGCAGCTCGGAACTCTGAAGAAAGCAACGCGACAGCTCCGGAATGAATTCAGAAAGCGCACGGCCCCACGGAATGACAGCATACAGGCCAGTGAGCGCTGGGGGGCGGGGGCGGGACCGAGGCGGCCGGCCCGCAGGCCTGGGAGCAGGGCCCATCCCGACTGCGGCAGCCAGGGCACCGGGCAGCCCTAGGTGCTCAGCAGTCTCCCGGTCCGCAGACAAAATAATTGGACACTTAATGACGACAGACCGGAATCTATGGTCCATGGGAGCAGCTACAGATCTCCTTGGCAAAGCCCATCAACTCTGTCCCTTCAGACCGAATCTCCTGGTTGGAAGGCCACCTGGACGGGCACGGAGAGCCCCAGGCCACCAGCAGGGCTCCGGGGCTCCAGAGAAGGTCCAGCTCTGGCGCTTTCTCAGGTCCTCCCAGCCAGGGCTCCACCTGCCACCACCTCCCGAAATCCTGGCGGCCTGCCTGGGAGCAAGGGCCCCTACCGGTAAACAGCTCATTGTCAACAGGCCTTGGGGGAGGCCCCTACCACCTCCCATGGACCCAAGACAGGGGATGAGAAAGCAGGAGCCGCAAGAGGCACAGGGCCCGGGGACACAGGCACTGCCCGAAAGCCCCGACGGTTGCAGAGGCAGGGCCCTCCAGAGGGCCGTGTGACCCCGGCTGCTCCAGGACGGCCGAGGGATCCCCTCCTGGGCAGAGCAGGACAAAGGTTCCAGCTCGGACCCCAGGGACGTGGGGAGGCCCATCCTTGGCGCCCAACTTAAGAGGCTCCATCTATTGCAGTGAGGTCCTCCGAGGACCCGGGCAGCGGGGCGGGCTACAGGGACACAGCCCGGCTCCAAGGACACCACCACCCGCCTACCTGCCCACCGGCTCCTGGCAAAGAGCCTTTCCCACCTTTGTGTCCCAGAGGCCCCACAAGGAGGAGCAGGGCCTCAGGGGCACAGAGGTAACAGGTGTAGAGATTGCATAAACTTCAAAACAAACAGAACAAAAACAGAGGCACCTGGGTGGTTCAGTCAGTTAAGTGTCCAACTACAGCTTAGATCATGATCTCACAGCCTGAGAGTTCGAGCCCCATGTCAGGTTCTGTGCGGACAGCTCAGAGCTGGCTTCAGATCCTCTGTCCCCCTCGCTCTCGGGCCCCTGCTGCCCCGCTTGCTCTCGCTCTCTCTCTCAAAAATAAACAAACTTAAAAACAACAAAGAAAAAAATATCCAAAAATGAAAACAAAATCACCAGACACACAAGCAAATCAGACTTGACCCAGAACTAAGAATTTTAGGGGCACCTGGGTGGCTCAGCCAGTTAAGCACCTGACTCTTGATTTCAGCTCAGGTTACGATCTCATGGTTTGTGGGTCTGAGCCCCACACTGGGCTCTATGCTAACAGCGCGGAGCCTGTTTGGGGTTCTGTCTCTCTCGCTCTCCCTCTGCGCCTCCCCTGCTTACTCCACCTTCCTGACAGGGCCCTGGGAGAGCGTGTGTCTTTTCGGGAGAGACCTCTGGTAGAGCGAGGGATGGCCATGTCAGAGGTGCTTCCAGACCAGTGACCAGTGCCTGGGGAAGCTGCTGGCCAGGCCTGCGCTGTCGTGGGCAGGTGGAGGTGTGCAAAATGGTAGCGGGCCAGGCCTTGCTCACTTACTTGCACTCTCTCTCAAAATAAATTAAAAAACTAAAAAAAAAGAAGTATGGGGCACCTGGGTGGCTCAGTTGGTTAAATGTCCTACTTTGACTCAGGTTATGATCTCACGGTTTGTAGGTTCGAGCCCCACGTCAGGCTTTGTGCTGACAGCTGGGAGCCTGGAGCCTGCTTTGGATTCTGTGTCTCCCTCTCTCTCTGCCCCTCCCCCATTCACACCTTGTGTCTCTCAAAAACATTTAAAAATTTTAAAGAAAAAAAACCAAACAATGGGTTGAACAGATAATTGAACGATCAAACACAGACCTTAGAGGGCTCCTGGCAGGCTATTGGTGGAGCGTGTGACTCTTGATCTCAAGGTCATGAGTTCAAGCCCAACACTGGGCACAGAGTTACTTGATTAAAAAAAAAAAAGAACAGTGGACTTTAAACATGATTAATGTATTCAAGGGCTTAACGACAAGATAGCAAATTTGGGCAGAGACCTAGACACTATTTGAAAAGACAAATGGAAATTTCGGGATATAAAAATAACGGACACGGGGCGCCTGGGTGGCTCAGGTCAGGATCTCACAGTTCGTGGGTACGAGCCCCGCGTCGGGCCCTGTGCTGACCGCTGAGAGCCCGGAGCTGCTTCGGATTCTGTGTGTCCCTCTCTCTCTGCCCCTCCCCTGCTTATGATCTGTCTCTCTCTGTCTCTCAAAAATAAATACATGTTAAAAAAATAACTAGAAAGAAAAATAATAACGGACGCTACACAGTCCCGCCCAGACGACGCAACAGCAGATCATACAGAGCTGGACGGAGAACAGCAGCTAGAAGAGGAGTCGGAAGAAACTGTCTGCACTTAAGTGGAGAAAAACAAATGCGGCAGATACAGAAAAGAGCGTGGAGACACACAGAACGTGGTGAAAGGGTTTAATATAATCATCGCTGAGACCCCAGAAAACAAAAAAGAATAAAGCAAAAGCAATGCCAAAGGTAGGATGGCTGAAACTTTCAAAAATGGAAGCCATCAAGCTGCAGCATCTAGAAACATCCCGCAGCCTAAGCAGCATGAACCAAAGCACACTAAGCGCCCCTAGCGCTGCCGCAAGCCAGAGGGCGGAGGCCTGGGCACAGCCAGAGGGCGGAGGCCAGGGCACAGCCAGAGGGCGGAGGCCTGGGCACAGCCAGAGGGCGGAGGCCAGGGCACAGCCAGAGGGCGGAGCCCGCTCACCAGCGGGTCCCCCCACCCTCCCGCCCCCCTCCGCTCCGTGCAGCAGCAGCTGACTTCCGAAGGCAGGGGAGGCCTCTCCCTGGAGCCAAAGGAAAGGCCTGCCCTCCCCATGCCCCACTCGGGGGCCCCTTCAGAGACCACGGCAGGAGCCCAGACTGTCCCTATAGACGTCTACTGAAAGACAAGGTCCTCAGCAGACCTGCGGCGTTAGAGGAACGTTAAGACTGTTCTTCAAACAGAAGAACGAACGAAGAGAAGGTGAAAATTAAATCCGGGGGTAAATGTAAATGAAGAAGCTGTTCTGTGAGACCGAAAATGTAAAGAGAATTAACGTTGTGACAGTTCTAGAATAGAAAAGGGGAGAGAGGGAAACAGAGTCAGGACGCGAAGCGACCACACGACACGTCCCCGAGCATCAACATCACCAAGTAAAAAACGCACAGCAAAGGGGCGCCGGGGCGGCTCGGTTGGTTAAGGGTCTGACTCTCGGTTTTGGCTCAGGTCGTGATCTCTCAGGTCGTGAGTTCAAGCCCTGTGTCAGGCTCTGCGCTGATGGCACAGAACCTGTTTGGGACTCTC
The DNA here is from genome assembly GCA_004023785.1 of Mungos mungo. Classification (NCBI taxonomy): domain Eukaryota; kingdom Metazoa; phylum Chordata; class Mammalia; order Carnivora; family Herpestidae; genus Mungos; species Mungos mungo. Next base: position 40,219 of record PISW01010843.1, read on the forward strand.
TCTCTCTGCCCCTTCCCTCTCTCCCTCTCTCAAAAATAAATAAACGTTTAAAAACGCACACTATAACCTCTGGGGAGACCACTAAACCAAAATAAAAGAAAACACAGCTCAATGAAAAGAAAATTAAAATTAAAATATACACATAACAAAAGGGAAAAAAGAAAAGAACAGAACAAGCAGAAGAAAAAGCCCATAGAAACTCAGAGATTTAAATCAAGATACATCAGTAATTACAGCAAGTGTGAAAACTCTAAACCTTTCTTTAGGAAGACAATTTCAGGGCACCTGGGCGGCTCAGTCGGTTAAGCACCCACTCTTGAATTGGGCTCAGGCTGCCTCCACACTCGTCTGCGGGCGCCCCCACCTCCACCCCAGCCCCGCCGAGCCCCACGCCAAGCGGAGGAACCGCAAGGGCAGCTCGGGTACGACTCGGGGCCACACCGCCTGCTCCCAAGAGCCCCGCGGTGTGCCGCTGCCAGGGGGGCGCAGCGCTGGCCCGGGCTCTCCGTGGCGGGTTCCTCAGGAGCCACAGCAGCCTCAACCCGCTCCCCCACGGGGCCAGGCACCAAACACACAACCGTCAGGAAGTGAGCCCGAAGAAGGGGACACGCCACAGGACTGCTGTCCCCTACTAAACTCAGCTCCTGTCCCCCTCCAGAGGCGGGGCACGTGTCCTGCCCCTTCACCCCCTGCCCCCAGCCCACGCTTCCTCCCAGGCAGCTCCCTGCACCCCTCCCCAGGGTGAGTGTCTCTGAGCAAGACCCTGGCCATTGCTCTGTACGTCGGCAGCCCTGGGGGGTCGGGGGTCCTCTGCTGGGAGAGCCCCAGGGGAGCCCCAAAGTCACACTCTTGCCTCTGCTCTGTTAGGCAAAATTTTTAAGCCAAGATGTGCCAAGGGGACAGCCAGGGCCCAGTGCCCGGCCCAGTGCCCTGGCTCCAGGCCCAAATGCCACAGGAGGCGAGACAGCACACAGGCCCACAGCCCCCAGCCCTCCCAGGGCCGAGGCGCGAGCCTCCGGTCAAGACAGAGCTCTGTCCTCAGCCCCAGCGCTCACAGGACGAAGTGCGCCCTGAGACGCCAACCTGCTGAGGCCGCTGCCAACTACCGACTGGACGCCCAGGCCTCTCGGGGCCTCCCACCGTCCAGGTGCCACCCCACCTGAGGGCCTCCGTGTCCTCTGTCCATCTGGGCCCACAAGGAGCTCGGCGGCTCTGCTCCCGGATGTGGCTCTAGGATCCCGCACTCAGGACGCACCACAGCGACCAGCCCGGCCATCGGCCCACAGCGCTCTTACACAGACCCGGGCAGGGCCTGCGGCCAAGGGCAGGGCTCGCCCGCCCGCCGTCTCGCCACCACACCTCTCTGGTCACACAGCAGCCCCCGTGCCTGCGCCCACCCTTGGGGCCGCTGGCTCCCCCCGCCCTGTGCCCGCTGGCGCTTGCTCTGCAGCTGGCCTGGAGCCCAGAGGCTGGCCCACTCCGACACGGGCCACAGAAACAGGCACAGGCCCACAGTCAGGTGCAGACCGCTGCACACAGAGGGGAAGGCCCGGTGCCTCCTCAGCCTCACTTTCGGCCTCTGGGAGCTGGGTCACCTCGAGCTCAGTCTACACAGCAGTCACTCGGCAAGCTTGGCTCTTTCCCTCCCCCGGCAGCCTCCTGGAGAGCCCGGCGCCCAGCGCAGCTCAGGAGCCTGGCAGCCTGATGGCAGGGGTGGGGCAGGAAGACGCTCCCGGCCCCCCACCCCACCCCCCCACTGCCAGAGCCAGAGGCCTTGTGGATGGTCCTCCCTGGGGCCAGGCGAGGCGGCCGCATCAGATGGCTGCGCCTCCCTGCCCGCCCCGCCCCCCCCCCGCAGGCGTCCCCGCGCCCTGTTCCCTCGGTTCCGGGCAATCCCAGGTGGAGGCAACCGCGGCTTGCCCTCTCTGCCCAGAGCACCCCCGGGTGCCCCGGTTCCTCTCCAGCCTCTGGCCCTTAGGGAGCCTGCCCAGCTAGGCACCCCCTCCCTGCCTCTCTGCCAGCTGGCCGGTGCCTCTCTGTCTTCTCTCTGCCACCAAGAGTCACATCTGGGCTGTCGTCACTCCTTTTCAGCCCCTGCTGTCAGGGCCTTGCCACCTGCCTAGAGGTGCTCAGGGTCGGTGATGCTCAGCGCCGTTTGCGTGCCGGGGGCAGAAATGGCACAGAGAGAGGAGAAAGTAGCAAGAAGACAAGGGCCCCGTGGGCAGGGGGCAGGAGGCATGACTGAGCTGTTTCACCTCCCACAGGCCTGCTCTTCCCCGGCCCCCCGGCCCTCGCCACACCAGCACTGGGCAGGGGACACCGAAGGAAACTGGCGCATCCTTCGTGCCAGGACCTCACCCCAGCATCCCAGTAGACGCCCAGCACGGGACACTGCTGGTCAGGTGGGAACACGGGGGCCCCTTGATGGGGACCCACACCCATGTGGAGCTCTGGCCACACACAGCCCTGCCCTGCCGAGCACGCTGAGGCCTGGCGCTACCGCGGGCGGCCATGGCAAGGGTACCATGGGGGACAGAGGTGGGGGGGGCGCCCCAGGGGGAGGAACAGGACCCCGGGCCTGAGACAGGGTGCCCAGCAGCATTCTCACAGCTGTGCAGAGAAGGTGTCGACTTCCAGAGACCTGAAAGGTCACTCCTCTAGGAAGTGAGCGAACCCCAGCCTCGCACCAGAGGCCCCCGCTGCGGCTGGCCCCCTTCCTCGGGGTGGGACAGAGCCCCCCCAAGGGACAGCAGCATAGAGGAGCACCGAGGGGAGGGGGTAGAGCCACGGGCAGCAGCTGGCAGGCTCACGACAGGGGCGCAGAAGAGCCTTCGCCCTGCCCCCTGGCGCCCACCAATGGGCAGGCACCTGCGAGCCCACCAGGCTGAGAGGGAGCCTCAAACAGACCGGGCTCGGTGGGCAAGGGGGCCTGGATTTGGGGGTGCACCACTCGCAGCGCACCCCGACCACCAGACACAAGGGGCAGCCCAGGCTATCCCCGCCTAGGGCCCCAGGCCCACGGGAGGGGCGTCCCACTCCCCAGGGACACAAGCTGGCCCAGCCGTGCAGGCTTTACAACATCGCTGGCGAGCCCCCAGCTCTGTGGCGGTCACGGCTGGCCTGGGGACCCCGAACCCGCCCGGGAGCCGGGCAAACGCGGTGCCCGCGCACACGTGCACTGCCACGCCGGGCTCGCGGAGTAATTAGTTAGCGCGGCGGCGACAAACTGAAATCCAGGACTCCGACGCGCCTGATAATTTATGCAAGGCTCCAGGATCGCTGCGGCTGCCTTTCAAGCGTCTAATTCAGCACTTTCTCTTTTCCTTAGGAAAGCAGGACTCCGGATTTAACTGCTCTTCACGGCGTCTGCGCTGGGAAAGCTGAACAAGCCAAGCACACAGCACCGTGTGACGGCAGACCTCTCGGGCTGGCAGGGAAACTGTGGCAGCCATCCAGGCCGGCCTCCGCCAGACCCCGCCCCAGCCCCCTGACTGCCCGCTCCTTCTACCAGCCTGGCAGCCCCGGCCAGGACCCTCGGCCCCATCACAGGTGTGGAAGGCTCCCAAGCCGTGGGCTGGCTTCCCAGCATCCAGCAGGACAGGAGGGACACACATCCTTAAAGTCACCCAGCCCCCGCCCTCCCTGGCCCCCTCCCCCGCCATGATGTAGGAAGCCCGCCACCCTACTCCCCCTCAGCTGGGGGATGGGAGCCAGGACCCTCCTGGGGCTGCGGCCAGAAGTGCCAGGCCTCCCTGCCCACAGCACGGGGCCCCTGGCGTCAGCTGCAAGACCCCCACCCCCAAGGCTGAGACAGGCAGCCACGGGCTAGCTCAGCAGAGGAGAGCTAGGCAGCACCACAGAAGGCCGACACGACCGGAGGCCAGCCCTGGGCAGGCAGTGACGCCCCCCGCTCCCAACTCCTTCGCTCCCCAGGCACTGTCGCTAGGGTCTGAGCACCACCTGACAGCCTGGACTCCAGGCCAGCCAGCCTCCCAGGGAGGCCACCCACTTTGGAGGGCCCACTCAGAGTACGGCTGCGGTGCAGGCTGGGGGTGCCGCCCCTCTAAGCCGGCAACCTCTCCGCTCCTGACCATCTCAATGCCCATGGGCACCAGCGATGAGAACACGCCTCCTTCCTGTGGGGACCAGGGCACTGCCTGAGATTTCCCTCTGCCCTCTCTGCCCACTGACCCGCGCGCAGCCGTGACACCAGCACACGCCACACAGGCCTGCACAGCACCCAGCAGCGGCCCTGGGGCTGCCTCCCGAGAGGGACGCAGCAGTGCCGCTGCCTGGCCCACAGCCTGGCCCCGTCACTGGGTACCCTGGCCAGAGGAGGCGGGGCCTGGCCGGAGGGGGCGGGGCCTGGCCGGAGGGGACCCTGTCTGCCCAGCCCTGGCCTCTTCCATGCACAGGGAGCCACAGGCCTTCAGAGAAGGAAGCGAAGTGAGAACCGCATTAACGAACTCCCGGCGACGGCCCAAGCGGCTGCTGGAGGCGGACCCCAGCCGGCGCCTGCTCAGCAAGAGCCGCCAGGCGTCTCTGCACAAACTGAGCGCCCCCGGAAAGGCTCGGATGCCCAGGGGTCTGAGAAGGCCTGCTCTGTGCTCTCCAAGAGCAGCGGGACAGCCCTTCCAGCCCTAGGACAGCGGGCCAGGTGCGCTCGCCTGAGGAGCCAGGAGGGGATGCACAAGGGGACAGCCCCCAGAGTCTCCACCCAAGGGCTGGGGGGTGGGGAGGTCCACGGCTGAGCAAGCACTGTGTCCCTGCAGCGGGACTGAGGGAAGGCAGAACAGCCACCCTCCGGGCGTGCTGAGGGGCCCAGATGCTGGGGGGAGGGGAGGGAGCGGGCCCAGAGGGGAGCTCACACGGGGGTTACCTGAGGAAACCTGGCTGCAGGGAACAGGCGCCCCCCACCCCAGCACGGGGCAGTCCCGGCCAGAGACCCTCCTTGCTGGGCACCAGCTCCACGAGACCATCTCAGGCCAAACCCAGACAAGGGACCAAGACCTCTGCTGCCTTTCCTGCCGGTGACCTCGGGCGGGGGACACCCCACTTCCCGTCTGAACACAGGTGACGCAGCGGCCAGAGTGGCGGGGCGAGGCCTGCCGCCCGGATACGTCATGGCAACTCTCAGGACTGTCCCCGAGGCCACCGTGAGAACTGGGCTCTTCCTGCCAGCTGCGCCCCTGCCGCCCTGAGTGATTGCCAGACCCTCACACTCGCCTCCCACAGCAGCCCCTCATCTGTGCAGCCCGGGCGACTCCCGCAAGGCCCCAGGCTCAAGATGAAGCAGGGCAGAGAGGAGGGCACGATACCACCGTCCCGGGCAGGTAAGGTGGAGGACCCTCCCCGCCAAGCGGCTTCTGGGAGATGACGCCGCCACCACCCACCCACGGCTTTTCCCGGGCACAGGATGGCAAACATTTCCACGCGGGTGGCAGGGATCCCTGGCCTACAGCCTGAGGGCGAGGGAGCCGCGAAGCACCCACTCCGCATACGAGCCACACTCCTGCCACCTCGGGGGGGGGGGGGGGGGTGTCCGGCGGGGACAGAGGCAAGCCAAGCTGGCCCAACACGCAGGCTGGAGCAGGAGCCACGGCGGGCCGAGCGCACTGCAGACACCACAGGCCGGGACCACTAACTGCCACAACT
>PISW01010844.1:0-45608 GCA_004023785.1 Mungos mungo
AATTAAAGAATACACACTGTATGATTACTCCCTAACACTAAAAAACAAGTAACAAGCTGTAATACAGTGTCAACATAACTTTTATATGTATTGGGCAACCGGAAATTTATTTAACTTGGTTTAGTGTGAAATTTGCTTCATTGTGCTGGACTGGAACCAAACCCGCAATATCCCTGAGGTATGCCTATAGTTGCACACATTCTCCATGTTCTGTGTAGGGCGTTTTTCACTTCTTTGTTTCTCAAGCTGTAGATCATCGGATTCAGCATGGGTATAACCAACGTGTAAAATAAAGAGGCCATATTATCGGTATCAAAGGAGTGAGTAGATTTGGGCTGCACATACATAAAGAATAGAGTCCCATAGAACACAGCAACCACAGTCAGATGAGATCCGCAGGTGGAGAAAGCCTTGTGCCTGCCTTTGGCAGAGTTCATCCTGAGGATGGCAGCAAAGATTAGAATGTAGGACACAAGGACTGTCAGCAGAGATGACACCAAATTAAAAGCAGAAAATATCAGAATTATCAATTTAATCTCATGGGCGCCTGAGCAGAGCAAGGCTATCAATGGTAGACTGTCACAGTAGAAATGCCTGATGACATTACAGTCACCAAATGATGAAAGAAAAATTTTCATGATGGTCAGCAAAGACAAAGAGACACTATAGAGATAAGGTATTGCTACCAGTGCCTGACATAATGCTTGTGACATAACAGCTGTGTAGAGCAAAGGGTTACAGATGGCCACATAGCGGTCATAGGCCATTGCCGACAGAATAAAAATTTCAGTAATGATAAAAATACTGAAAAAAGTGAGTTGGGTGGCACACCAATTGAAAGAGATTGTATGTTGATCTACAGCAAAATTTACGAACATTTTGGGTCCCACAGCTGTTGAATAACCAAGATCAGTGAAAGCCAGGTGTCTGAGGAAGAAGTACATGGGTGTTTGTAGTCTAGAGTCTATCTTGGTGAGGATGATCATGCCCAAGTTACCCACCACTGAGACCATGTAAACAGTGAGGAAGAGTCCAAATAATAGAGCCTGCAGCTCAGGGAGTCCTGTGATTCCCATTAGAATGAATTCTTTCAACTGTGTTAAATTGTGTTTGTCTGGGCAGGCCATTCGGGAACCTATACTGGGAATAAATATTAAAATAATTGTTAACGTTGATGACATGACTGAGAGGTCTATTGCAATCCATGATTAAAGGCTTGAATATTTCATTATGGCCTGTTGCCTTCATTGTCTGTTCCAACACCTGCCAGCTCATTCATTCTCTCTCTCTCTCTCTCTCTCTCTCTCTCTCTCTCTCTCTCTCTCTCTCTCTCTCCCTCCCTCCCCCACCCCAGATCAGCTGAGCTCTTTACAGCTTTCTTAGATGTGGCTCAAAAGAACAAATAACAAATTTAAAAAATTCTGAATAGGATATGCCAAAATGTAAAAACCAGACAAATTGTATTCATTAAAGGGTATTATTACAGAATTAAAATAGAACTCATATAATGAAAAAGCATTGCAAACCTTCTATCTAGTAAGCATCTTGTATGTGAAATAGACGATGGACTCTTACAGCCCAACATCTAAAGAAAAAATATCTAAAATAAAAGAAAAACAGGCAAAGAAGTTGAAGAGACATTTCTTACAGAAGATATGCAAATGGACATAGGCATATGAACAGATATTAAATATCATTATCCATGAGGGTAATGCAAATCAACACCACAATGAGATATCACTTCACTTGTCTTAGGCTGGAATAAAAAGGAAAAGAAAAAATTACAAAAGTTGACAAGGGTGTAGAGATTTGAACATTTGTGTATTGGTGGGAAGTTAATTTGGTACAGCCACTATGGATGGAGTTTGATGATTACTTAATATGTTAAATGTAGAATTACCATTCTGATCTAGTAATTCCATTTCTAGCTGTATACTCCAAAGTATTGACAACCACAAGTGTTCATACAAACTCTTTGAAGGAAAATGTTCATAACAACATTCATAATAGTTATACTGGTTCATGAAAGCCAAAACTTAGAGACAACCCAAATGTCCATCAACCAATGCATGGATAACATATGTGTTGTATCTACACAATGGGATATTTATTCATAATCCAGATAAGGAAAGAAGTATTCTTATTCTCAGCAACATGGATGAATCTTTAAAACATGCTAAGCAGGGGTGCCTGGGTGGCTCAGTTGGGTAAGCATCTGGCTTTGGCTCAGGTCGTGATCTCACAGTTACTGCGTTCGAGCCCCACATCGGGCTCTGTGCTGACAGCTAGCTCAGAGTCTGGAGCCTGCTTCAGAATCTGTGTGTGTGTCTCTCTCTCTGACCCTCCCCTACTCACACTCTCTGTGTCTCTCAAAAAATAAATAAAAATCATAAAAATTAAAATAAACATGCTATGCAAAAGAACCCAAGTGTAAAAGGGAATCTATTGTACATATGACATCATTCCATTATATGGAATATCCAGAAGAGATGAACCTATAGAGACAGAAAGCAGATTAGCTATCAGAAACACTAAATCAATTCTCAGAAGACAATACAGGTAGGGACATATTTCAGGTGGATGTAAAAAGTATCATAAACCTGATGGAATTAATGAAAATATTAAAATATGTACTCTTCCTTAAATCCATGCTTGTATACAAGTCCCCTTAATTATAAGAAAAGATATGACATGTGTTTCTAACTATCTATAGAGTTCTCTGTAAAGCACTAAACTCTATTTTACATGGTTCTATTTACATTATTTTCTATGGTTACTGAAGGCAACCTGGTTCTTACCTTTTAAGTCTGCTTATTTCCCTCACAAAGATTCTTCAAACATGTAAAATACACAATAATATGAATGTTGGACCTTTACTGTAAAACTATCCTAAGGATAGAGATGAGAAAATTAAATCATTCCCTTTCCCCGCTCCCTCCCATTGCCAAATACTGCTTTTTGCACTGAATTAAGTGACAGTGAGTATATTATACAATGAAAGATCAACAAAATAGATATTTAAATATATATATATACTTACATTCAGAGTAATTTTCAAGGGAAAATAGAGTTTCAGAGAAAGCTCCTGAATAAGTGGAAAATACACCTTAATTGTAATCAAAATACATAGTACTGCTCTCTAATTTTGCAAGAATTCATCTTTGCTGAAATTTGTATGTGTACATATTTTAGTCTGAATTCCAATCTACATGAGATGAGTTTTCATCATTTAAGGGATAACCTGATGGTATTTCAGAGACTCTTCCAAGGCTTATAGGTGAGGAAGAGGGACAATCCTCTTAATAGTCAGATGTTATGGGGTAAGGGATGCATTACATAGTGATAGCAATGCTTTAACTAAAAGTGAGAGTTTGAAAAGAACATTGGTGAATTTGGGAAACCCCTGGTGTCTTTGAAACAGAGAAATTGCAAGTGTTATAAACATATTGAGACAATCTTTATACTTCAGAGTGACTGGAAACCACTATGGAGATGTGTTATCATTTGAGTTTAAAAATTCTGAAAACATCCAATTAACTACATATAACAGTATCATATTTTATTAAGAGTTCAGGTGAAAGAAACTAGACATGAAAATCTTAGGTCTTGGGTATAAATTTTCTTAACAAAACTCCCTTTCCAGGGATTGCATTTTTTTCACTTTTCAAAGAGTAAAAACTTGTTGCATCTTAGTAAATGCCTAGGTTTCACCAAAAATTGTGATAAAGATGTTGACAACCTTGTATTTGCCCAGAAACTCCAGTTAACAGTTATTAAAGAGATGGCTAAAAGACTGAAGTGAGGTTGGGGTGTTCAGACACTAATGTACATGGGACGTGGGGGCCTGAAGGCTTACCAGACTCAGAGTTAGTCACAGAGCTACGGAGTTCTCACCTGTGAGGAGGAAAGTCTCCAGGCTGCCTTTTGTTCATAGCACAACCCAGTCGGGATTTATGGGTGACTTTACTCCTTTGAGTCTCTCCCTGAGGAGAAAGAATACAGTTAATTATGCCAGAAGCATTTGAAGGCATCAGACAAAGGCTTGGCATATCTCCTAATTATACAGGACATCTTTATATTCCCCTACAAATAAAGTTATGCTAGATACCTTTCCACAGATTCTCCTGGGTAAGACTTTGAGTTGTAACCCAGTGATCTGGAATCAAATCATTGAATCTGTAAGGATGATATTTTCATTTTTTATGCAACCCCTAATTATCCTCTTTTACCACAGTGGCTTTTTATGAGTTTATGTCTGGGGACATAATGAAGGTGATTGAAGGATGCTTACTACATCATTAAAAAGTTTATAAGTTAAAACAATATATATACACACACACACACACACACACACACACACACACACATAAATAGGCACCCATTTTATCCTTTTCTGGGGTGTTTAACTTATTTAAATAGAATATAGATATTATCAAATACATACATCAGACATTTTTACAAATGCAAGACAATTGTGTAATCAGAATCCAGATCAAACATCTGTGCTGAGTGGCTCCTGGGTGACTCAGTTGGTTAAGCCTCTGATTTTGGCTCAGGTCATGATCTTGCAGTTATGATGATAGTAAAATTGAAACATTATCAGGACTCCAGAAGAATCCTTCATTCTGCTCTCTGTGATGAACTATCCCTTAAACACACACACACACACACACACACACACACACACACACACACACACACACACACTATTTTTCTGCCTGATAAGAATGTGAATTATTTTCATCTATTTTTGTTACTTTTATAAAGAAATCCTATACATGTTATTTTTTGTCTGGCTTCTTTCAGTTAATATGTTGTTACAGGTAGTTCTAGATAGTTCATTTTCATTTCTGTGGACAACTCTATTTTTTTAATATACCACAGGTTAATTGTTCATTGTGCTATCAGCAAATATTAGAATTCATTCCAAAATGCATATTTTATGACTAGTGATTTTATAAACATTCTATTCCATCCAATATTCTTAAGAACTAAAACTTCCTTTTCATGTCTTTGGGTTTTTTTAAATAGTAAGATTTGAATTTAGTCATGCATTTATTAAAGATAATCATTTATAGTTTATAAAAAATATCACCCTGATATACAAAATTTCTTGAAAGTGGAAATTAAAAACAATTACTCCTGTGACCTTGATGTTCACACCAATGTCATTGGTCATCTTCATACTGTATTACTTGTCAACTCTTTATGGATTTGTAAGAGTTGCTTTTATATTATGCTTGTGAATCTCTTCTCCTCTATTTGTCTGATTATGCAGGTCTGACAAAAGTATCCTTTTCCTTGGGTGTCTGGATGGTTTAGCTGATTAAACATCCAAATCTTGATACTGACTCAGGTCATGGACTTACAGTTTGTGAGTTCGAGTCCTGTGTCAAAACTGTTAGTGCAGAACCTGATTAGAGTTTTCTCTTCCCTCCTTCTGCCCCTCCCCATATCTTAAAATAAACATTAAAAAATCCTCTCCCACTATGAGAGTTTCCTTATCATACTATTAATTTTGATAAATATGATTTCTTAAAACATTTCAATGAATCATTTTAATTATGTTTTTCATTTTTAAAAAAGTTTTTACTTTATTTTATTATTTTTTAAATAGTTTATTGTCAGATTGGTTTCCATATAACACCCAGTGCTTTTCCCCACAAGTGCCCCCATCCATGACCATCACCCCCTTCTCCCCCTCCCCCTCCAGCCCTCGGTTCGTTTTCAGTATTCAATAGTCTCTCACAGTTTGTGTCCCCCTCTCTCCCCAACTCTCTTTCCCCCTTCCCCTCCCTATGATCCTCTGTTAGGTTTCTCCTGTTAGACCTATAAGTGCAAACATATGGTATCTGTCCTTCTCTTCCTGACTTATTTCTCTTAGCATGACACCCTCGAGGTCCATCCACTTTGCTACAAATGACCAGATTTCATTCTTTCGTATTGCTATATAGTACTCCATTGTGTATTTTTTATTATTTTTAAAGGTTCATGCTTATGTATTCTTGTGTGTGTGTGTGTGTGAGGGGGGGAGGGAGAGAGAGAGAAAGAGAGAGAGAGAGAGAGAGAGAGAGAGAGAGAGAGAGAGAGAGAGAGAGAGAGAGAGAGAGAGAGAGAGAGAGAGAGAGAGAGAGAGAGAGAGAGAGAGAGAGAGAGAGAGAGAGAGAGAGAGAGAGAGAGACAGTGAGAGAGAGAGAGAGAGCTTGATCCAGGCTCAAACTCATCACAAGCTGTGAGATCATGACCTGAGTTGAAGTTGGACACTTAACTGACTGAGCTACCTAGGATCCCCAAAATGAATCATTTTAAATCTTAAATAGTCATTATTTTGAGTGGTCTGTTTAAAATGTTTTACATATTTCCATATCACCAAGATGTCTCACTATTCTTCACTAGTCTTTCTTTTAAACGTTGTTTCTATTTCACATTGAGATCTTTAATCCAAGTAGAATTGATTCCATATAGGGTCTAGGTACATGTCCACATTTTTTGGCTCAAAATAAATATACAAATTTTCTAATAGTATTTATTGAAAAGATTGTTCTTTCTCATTGAGAAAATAGTGACGTATCCATCCTAAGTTAAGTAACAGTGTATATTTGTATCTGTTTCTGAAGTCGCTATACTATCCCATTGGCAAATTAGTTCTGTTTTCTGGAAAACGTTTTATTTCCTTCTCTTTTTATTGCAATGTAATTGACACACAATGTTACATTAGTCTCAGATGTACAACATAGTGAATCAATACGTTTATACATTATGTTATGCTAACCACAAGTGTAGCTGCCACTTCTCATCAAACAAATGTTATTATATACCATTGACTACATTTTTATGCTTTTATTCTTTACACTTACTCATTTCATAATTGCAAGTCAGGATCTTCCACTCCCCTTCCACTTTTTGCCCATCCTCCCATACCCCTTCTCTCTGGCAACCAGAAATTTGTTCTCTATATTTATGGGTCTCCTTCTGCTCTTAGATTGTTGATTTGTCTGTTTTGTTTTTAGATTCCATTTATTAGTGAATCATTATGGTATTTGTATTTCTCTGTCTGAGTTGTTTCACTTATGATAATACCCTCTGTGTCTATCCATATTGTCACAAATGGCAAGATCACATCCTTTTTGTGGCTGAGTAATATTCCATTATGTATACATTCCACATCTTCTTTTTCCTATCATCTATCAGCGACTACTTGGGCTGATTCCACATGTTGGCTACTGTAAACACTACTGCAATGAATATAGAGGTGCATATATCTTTTTGAATTAGTGTTTTTACCTTCTTTTATATTTTGGGGGTAAATACCCAGTAATGACATTCTTGCATCATGTGTCATTTTCATTTTTAAATTTTAGAGGATCTTCTAATTTTATAGAATCACTATTTCCACTTTTGACTATACCAGTTAGAAAAAATTTTTCTTAAGTACTATGTCTTTGTAAGAGGTCAGGAAATCTGGTAGTGTAACTCCTGTAACTTTAACTTTTCTTCAAACTATCTTTATATTTTTGGCATTTTGACTGCCTGAATTAATTTTACAATCAGTTTCCATAATTCTAAAAGAAAGGAAAAAAACAATAAAAGAATGAAGTAAAAAGATTAAATTGTTTTATAAGAATTTATAAACCTAAGTTTATTAAATTTTATATATTAAGCTAATATACCTTAATTAAAGGAATTGATACCTGTTACTGGAATGCCTCTATATTCTTTCTTTATGCTATTCTAGAACTTTTGTATTACCATGTAATTTTATGAATCAACTTGACTGTTAAAAAATACTACTGAAGCTTTCATTAATACACTAACCATATGAAATAATTAAGGGAGAACTAACAATCTTGCAACATTTATTTCTTCTCAGCAATTATATGGTATAAGCTACATTTAAGACTTCTTTAATAATTCAGTAATATTTTTACAGATTCTAGCAATGATATCATACAAATTGTTTATTAAATTTTCCTCAAGTATTATAGAGTTTTTATTTCTAGTGAAATAAACAGTTTAAAAAGTTATTTTTACCTATCTTTGCTAGTGTGAAGCAAAAAAGTCTCATCTTTAATATGTTGACCTTACATGCACTAATTTTGCAAAATTCAGTTATTTCTAATGTTTCAGCAAGAAGAGTTTTTGACATTTTACTGTAAACAAGTATGCCACCTGAAATAAATACACTTTAATTCCCACCTTCCCCAGCATATACAGGTTCACATATCATTTAATAAAAGTTGAGATGCTGCCTACAGCAAGGGAATGGAGTTCAAATGTCATTTAGGCAGAGATTGCTGATTATTCATTAATGAGTGTTTTCCCCCAACAAGAATAATAGTTGTCATTTTCTATATGCCATATGCAACTGTGGTGGGCACTGGCATTTATTTAATATTTAAGAAAAGACACAAGAAAGACTTTAAAAATAATATCTAAGGGTAGATGTATTATAAAAACAAAACAAAACAAAACCCAAAACAACTTGTCTTCAGTTGCAACATTAGTACTTTGCAATGTGAGAACAGTGGTCTGACATTCAGTCACTTCCACGGAAACCAATTTTAATCTCAGAAGGATCATCATTACTGAAAGATCTATACATCAAAAACAGGAAAATAAGGGTGCCTGGGTGGTTCAGTCAGTTGAGTGTCCAACTTTGGCGCAGGATATGATCTCACTGTTTGTAGGTTTGAGCCCCACGTTGGGCTCTATGCTGACAGCTAGCTCAGGGCCTGGAGCCTGCTTCGGATTCTGTGTCTCCCTCTCTCTCTGACCTTTCCCTGCTCGTCCTCTCTCCCTCTCTCTCTCTCTCTCTCTCTGTCTCTGTCTCAAAAAAAAAAAAAAAGAAATAAAAAAAACAGGAAAAATGTTTCTAGTTTTCCATGGCTTTTGCACATTAGTCCTTTCTAACTCCTATGACATTTGAAAAACAGTAGTCTATAAACTATTTTATTATAGGCACACTGAACTCTACATAGGCGGTCTGTGCAGATTTTTCCATATCCTATGAAGGGCACTTTTCACCTCTTTGTTCCTTAAGCTGTAGATCATGGGATTCAGCATAGGTATTATCAATGTGTAAAATACAGAGGCAATTTTATCAGTATCAAAGGAGTGACTGGATTTAGGCTGCACATACATAAAGAAAAGAGTTGCATATAATACAACGACTACTGTCAGGTGGGATCCACAGGTGGAGAAGGCCTTGTGCCTGCCCTCTGCAGAGTTCATCCTGAGGATGGCCCTAAGGATCAGGGTGTAGGAGACAAGCACTATCAGAAGAGAGGACCCCAAATTAAACGCTGAAAAGATCAGTATTATCAACTCAATGTCACGTGTGCTTGAGCACAGCAAAGTTAACAAGGGAAGATTGTCACAATAGAAATGTCTAATGACATTATGGTCACAGAAGGATGACATAAAAATCTTTATGGTGATTTTTAGAGAAAGAAAGGCACTGTAGACATAGGGGACAGCTACCAGCACCCAGCACACCTTTTGTGACATAACAACAGTATAGAGCAGAGGGTGACAGATGGCCACATAGCGATCATAGGCCATTGCTGACAGAATGAAAAGCTCACTGATGATGAACAAGATGAAGAAAGCTAGCTGGGTAGCACACCAGTTATGGGGGATAGAGTTTTGATTAGTGATGAGATTGACTAGCATTTTGGGCCCCACAGCTGTTGAATAACCAAGATCAATGAAAGCCAGGTGTCTGAGGAAGAAGTACATGGGTGTTTGTAGCCTGGAGTCCACCATGGTGAGGATGATCATGCCCAGGTTGCCCACCACTGAGATTGCATAGATGATGAGGAAGAGCCCAAAGAAGGGGCCCTGCAGCTCAGGCCAGTCTGTGATTCCCATTAGGATGAATTCTGTTAGCACTGTTTGATTTGGTTTGTTCATCCAGGCCATGAAGGAAAAATGCTGTGGGAAGAAACATCACTATAGTCATTGATATTCTGGAGACAATATTTGTTAACATTTTAGTACCCAAAGCCATAAGACAGATCCAATTTTCTAGATGACATGACTTAAGGGGCACTTGGGTGGCTCAGTCAGTTAAGTATCAGACTTAGGCTCAGGTCATGATCTCAGTTTGTGGGTTTGAGCTCTATGTCAAACTTTGCACTGACAGCTCAGACCCTGGAGCATGCTTCAGATTCTGTGCCTCCCTCTTTCTTTGCCCCTTCCATTCTCCCATTCTGTCGTCTCAAAAATAAACACTAAAAAAATCAGATGCGGTGACTTAAAACAAGACTCACCTCTTTCATTGAAACTGGAACCAAATTTCAAGTGTTACAACCAACCTAAGATATATACTAGCCATTTGTGTGTGTGTGTGTGTGTGTGTGTGTGTGTGTGTGTGTGTGTGTGCTGGCTACCATTATCAAGTGTATACAATTCCTTTATGGCTCTGTAAACAATTTATCATTAGAAAAGTTGAGTCTTGAGTGGGAATCCTGATATCTTTTTGGAAATGTTTTTCACTTAAAATACCTTTAATTGAGTAAAATGTATACTGGAAGGGATTATAATAAAAGGAGTACCCTCTGCTTCATGACCTTTCCCCGTGAGTCTCAACCTCCGATGAAAACCATGCTTAACTAGTTAAATAGACTCTGATTTACTTTTCTCATTATAATTTTGCATATTAATAGTATTCCCATTCCACCATTCATTTCATTTTTAAAACCATATTATCATTCCACTATGTCTGTATGAATTTTAAGTATTGTTTATTTTTTTGATAATAGACAATATAATTATTTTACAGAAGTCCTCAATATGTGCACTTTAATGTTCATTGGTAACCTTCATTTTCTCTAGAATAGTGCATGTGAAATTTCAGCACTTATGTGTGGTTTTTTTTCAGTTTATGATTTTTGGCTTGTTGCATACCAAGTGAGACCTGCATCTAGAAGTTATTCAATATGAGCAAAAATTAGGTATTATTCTCTCATGTGCATTGACCTAAGAACTAATATCTCTGATGTGGGCTTAATGTCGTGGTTATAGCTTTCTAGCACATATTAAAATAAAATGATCAAAATGTATTTGTTATTGTACTCCCTAAAATCACCCAGTAAGCTGCTATAAAATACTTATTCAACAAAGAGTAATGTCATTCCCAAGTAGGGGGTGCTATCCCAAATGCCTTAGAGAGGCAACTAATATTGCATGATGTAGGTATATGAATGAAAGACAAAGATGATAGTGAAAAAGAAGAAAGAGATGTGGCATAATTTATTCCATGTGCATAAATTATACCTGTTTAAATGTACATGAACCAGGACAAGTGATTATTTGATCCAGATAAAGCCAACAGGACCTGGCATGGATAGAAATGGAATATATTTACTATAGTTTAATATGAATACAATTCTTATTCCTTTATTTTATCTTCCATCAGAAACACATAAAATGGCTTGTTTTCAACACACTGCATTTAAGGATTGCACTTTATCTTTGTATACTTTTCCAACTTCTTTCTCCTTCAGGTTGTTTTTAAAGGTAGGTGCTTCAAAGTTTTATGGGGGAAAATAATCTGATTTTATTACAAACTCTGGAGAGGACTATATTGTGACTCATTCTAGGAGGCCCTAAATCCTGATTTAGAAAACAAATATATAATTTTTAAAAATGCAATATATTCAGGCCTATAATATCACTTAGATAGATATAATACCCTAAACAATATTAATATATCAATGGTATCACTTTTAAAAATGCATAAGAACTACAAAATATTTGTTCAAGCTGTGTTGATCCCATGTTTGGCTGGAAGGTTTAATTTTAGAAAATGTATAATTAGAATTCACCACATTATCAGAATGAATTAGGAAAAAAAGACCATTTGAGTAGATAATAGATTAATACAATTTAGGATAGATGAAAGCTATAAAATTTAAGAATAAAAGAAAAATTCCATAATGATAGAATATCTCATAAAAACAAGGCTTAAACTACTCTTAAAAGGAGGACAATTAAAATGGTTTTTTGAAAACATGGAAGCCCTAAGTAAATTAGTACAAATACTATGTTCCTGGATTACACAACTCAGTGTGACAAAATGTCAATTCTGCTGAAAGTAGTCTATTTGCTCAATGCCCTTCCAATCAAAATCTAAGGAAATTTATAGAATTTGACAATGATATCAAAGGAATTTAGAAAATGCAAATTATACAGAATAAGCAAGACCTTTGTTAAAAGACCCATGTTACCAAATGATAAAACTTATAAGCTGGAGTTATTGAGACAATATGGTGTACATCAGTGGAACAGAATAAGGACATCAGAAAAAGATCCATGAATGTATACAACTATAGTTTATGACTGAAGTAGCATATTAGGACAAGCACATAAAAACAGTATTCAGTGGAGCTAGGGAAAATGTTTAAACCTATATAGGATGATGAAATTGGATATTTAGCTCATCCTTATAAAAATCAAACCTAGACTGGTCAAGGACTTAACATCCTAAGAAAATGTTAAACTTTCATAACCTTAAAAACTAGAATCTCTGGTCATCCTTAAGCAAAAAGAAATTCAAGTTTAATTGGGGAGATAAAACTACTTCACAAAATTTGTTCTATCTAAAAATCATTCAAATTAGCAAAATATTTACAGCAAAGCAATAACAAACATTCATTAGCAACAACCAAACAAATGACAAAGTCTAATGCCTTAAGCTACAAAAATTATACCCCAAGAAAGGACTATTCCACAGTAGTTTGTACAGTTTGCAAACCTCTTCATCCCAACATCCATTTTATTATGATTTTATGATCTCTGGAGTTCTGAAATTCAGTGGAGTATATACTTAAGTGGCCCTCCTCACACCAGCTTGACCCACTGCCTAGAAAGAAACAAGGAAATTGAACATCACACCTGATTCTTATCAGATGAAAGCAGAAACTCCAGAGCAGAACCAGGACTAGAGGGATGGACATGAAGTCTCAGGATGTTCTCTTATGCAAATGTCAGCACCAAATCTCAATTTGGTATTCTATAACATTTTACCAATTGCCTCAACTGAAATAAATGAGTTTGTTAAATTGAGAACATTGCTCTCCCATTTAAAGGACAAAGGTAAAGGAGAGGCGGAAGGAGAGAGGGAGATTTTAAGTTGAACTTGCAAAAACACTGATTCTCCCTTCAGATGTTTTTTGTCTAGAATCTCAGTATTAATGTAGGAACAATAATGAATAGAAATGGTGTTCTTCACCTTCAATGAACGTAATAATAGTGGTAAACATAGACCATTATTCCATTAAAACCAGTTATAAACAGACTTTATTAATATACATGATATACTGAGTCTGGAATTGGTGACTATATTCATATCCATAATTTAAATTGTAGACAGCCATCAAAATCATCACTGCTAAAATTCATCATTGCTAATCTTGCAGTCATTATAATCAGTGTAATCTACTTACCGTAAGCAAGGACTGGCTTCTTTTTCCCCATGTGATTATTAGCATGACTTCTGTCAGAAGAATTTATGAGTGTCTCCTCCCTTCACATCATTCCCCTGGGAGCTTGAATGCAATTCTTGGTTATTCCCAAAGCTTCTGAGAACAAGAAATTATGCCACTGGTGTTTGCTAATTATCCAGAGTGACTTTGATTTCTCTATTGAGGAATTTTTTTTTTACATATATAATTCACCTGCTTTTATTTGTAGTTATTTTTATTAAATGCACTCAGGTATCTGGATTTAATAGATTATTTCTTAGATGTCTTAATTATCTACAAATTATGTAAACTTTCAGCATTTTCTGCAGACACCTCTCCAATGTTTCATATCTAAAGATAAAGACAAAGTTACTTAATTATGACCTATAGGGTTTAAAAGATTCAGAAGAAGCAAAAGTTATGAATATGTGAGTAATTCCTATTTTCTTTGAGAGAGAGAGACAGAGTGTGAGCAAGGAGGGGCAGAGAGAGGGAGACACAGAATCTGAAGCAGGCTCCAGGCTCTGAGCTGTCAGCACAGAGCCTGATGCGGGGCTAGAACTCACAGAATGCGAGATGATGACCTGAGATGAAGTCAGAAGTTTAATCGACTGAGCCACCCAGGTGCCCTGTAACTCTTATCTTTGTTTCTTTTTCTAACCTCAGGAAATAAATTGAGTTAATGATACCCTGATTCCACATGCCATGTATATCTTCAGTACTAATTTTCCCTCACACTTATGTTTCCCTTCCTCACATAGGTACCTCCTTCACAAAAATTGATATATACCTTTAAAATGAAATACAGTTTTAAAAGTAAATATGACCTATGTTTTAAAATGCAGTACATATTACATAGGTCATTTTAATATCTAGTTCTCCCTCAATTATATGTTTTTGAATTACATTCATTTTGTTGCATACATTCCACTATTTTGCTACTTTCTATTGAAATAATATTGCTATAATCTGATTCTGTCCTCATTTACAATAGGTTGGTTCCCATAGCAACAGGCATGTAGTTAGTTACCAACTTTGACTTTTACATGTCTCCCCACAATTAACAACTTTGTGTTGTGGTCCCCATGGACCCATGAATGAACATGTCTGTGATATATCTTATGAGTCTTTGACTTGGGAAAAACAGGTATATTTAATTTATTTAAGTAAAGATGGTTCTGCTTAAAGCTATCTTTCATTAGTATCTATTCCACCATCAGTATCCAAGCCATCATAGTCGGGTCATCTAACTCATGAATATTTATTACTTATACAAACGGTAAAAGTTGCAACACATAATTAAATCAGATGTAACTTTTTAGAGCTAAACTTGTTTTACTTGATGTAATGCATTATTTTTTTTAAAGGAACCCAAATATCGGTATAGATTTGAAATAGAAAAATGCAGTTAAGTGTAATCCCTGCCAACAAAGAAGTTCGGAAACTATAACTAAGACAGATACACATTAATTTTAATATAATCTTATTATTTGAATGTCTATAGAGTGATATTACTGATAAAGTGGTTGTTGAGGTGACAGAATCCTGACGCACATCGTGAGGTGGAGGGTTAGGGGACAGCCTCCAAATCTTGCTTTCCCTCCAGGGCACCTGGCTAGCAGGCATCTCAGCCTCCCGGCAGTTAGGTGTGAAGAAGTGGCTGCGTTGTAGCCCGAGTCACCTGTGGTAACAGCGCCTCTCCCGGTCTGCAGCCAATCTCTGCACCCCTGTGCGCTTGTCCTCAGTTTCGCACAGTGCCTTTCTGTTTCAGAGATTATAGTTCCCTCTGGTAGACCACGAAATGAGGATAGAATACTGAAAAATTGTTAGAGAGGAAGCCAACAAAGAGAAAAGTGATTATAACAGAGATTAAGAAATGGTTAGTTTGCCCCCATCTCGTTTATTCTCTGATCAATATGCAGTGTTTCAGGCGTCCATATCTTAACATGAAAATATCTTAGCTACATGTTTCATGAAGGTTTTAAATTAATATAAGATAATCTCATGAGCTCATGTCTTAATACTTTTTTATGATTGTGCAAACATTCATAATCTTTATCATTCAGGAAAGCTATTACATCTTTGCAATAGACATTTTAAGATATTTTTTGCACTTTAAAGTGTATTTAAAAAATCATTAGTAACCTCTTCTGAGAATTATAGATCAAATTGCTTTTGTGCCCAAATGGTTTCTAAATTGAAATATAATTAGCATATAATTTTATATTAGTTCCAAGTGTATAATGTAAGGATTCTATAATTCCATCCCTTACATAATGCCCACCATAATAAGAATAATCACCATTGTCACCATTGATCACTATCACAATATCATTGAATCCATTCTCTATATAGTACTTTCGTTATCTGTGCCTTATTTATTTTGTAATTGGAAGTTTGTCTCTTTAATCCCTTTTACGTATTTTGCTCATGTCTTCCAACACCTTCTCTCTGGCAACCATCAGTTTGTTCTCTGTATTTAAGCAACTGTTTGTTCCTTTGTTTTATTTGTATAGTCCACAAATAAGTGAAATCATACAGCATTTGTCTTTCTCTGTCAAACTTATTACACTAACATAATCCCCATAGGTCTCTCTATGTTGTCACAAATTGAATGATCTCCTTATTTTTATGGCTGACTAATATTCCATTGTAGATGCTTTTTAAGAAGTAGATATATTCATATTTGTATTTTAGTTAACTCAGAATCTTATATTTTTAAACTGTGGTAAGAGTTTATCAAAACTGTTTTGTCAATAAAATTTCTCTAACCCAAATAATAATTGTCCATAAAAATGACGTTTTAAATATTGAAAGAGTCAAAACCAATCTTGGACAGAAGCTTGTAACAGTGACACGAGGAATAATTTGTGAAAGTATCTCAACCTTCATAAGCAGTACTTCTGCTAAATAGAAGGAAGGAAGGAAGGGATAAAACATTTTGTAACTTTCATTGAGACACAGAGAGAAAAGGCAGGGGGGAGAAAGATAGGGAGTAAGACAAGGACCCAGTAGGAGGTTAAAGTCTGGGGATATAAGATTAACAGTGGGGAATTATTTTGTTGGGCTTAGTTAAGTTTCTCTAAGCAAAAGGAAACCTGATATTATCATATAAATCTCTATTTTACCTCCTTTCTCCCATAAGTGCAGTGGTGTCATTTGTTTTATGAATGATTTCCTTGAAAAGATTTTTTTCATTGCCATGGAGGTGGCTTGCTGAGATGATAGATGTGACTTATGGCATTTAGACATGTGGTGAATTCTTCTGGACTTCTAGCAAGATGGCCTCAGCAGTTCAAACCAACTTATATAAACCTTATGGGAAAACAAAATACCCATTAGAAAACATACATTTCCTCAATTTAACTTTTGAATTGAAAAAAAAAAACATTCAGAATCATGTCAATCTCTATTATCTATGATATTATTGATATATGTCTTGGGACATAAGTAGAATATTAAGGCATATGATCCCTGTGATTTGAAACAAAATGAGCTGCTGTGAAAATAGTCCTTCAGTATGATTTAGGGTTTGAATTTATGAAATGGCATTTGCTCTGTGAATTTGGAATGTTTGATGGTCTTTCTTATTGTCATGGTCTTGAGAGGATTCAGGGTGTGCCACCTGCTCTCTGCTTAGAACTTCCCTACGTATGGAGTCAGGTCAATTTACTGTCTCTGTGGCAGTTACAGAATGAAGGGCCCTGTGGTGTCCTCTGAAACCTTTACAGGTAGTCAGACCTTCCCTTATGACTCTCTTGTGTCTTCTCTCCCCCCTCACCACTAAGGGGATATCATTGCCTCTGGACACAGATGCCACAAAACTCAGAGAAGTTAAGTAGGAATAAGCCAGAAGCACAGGTAACTTAACAGCTCACAGAGGGAGCTTCGATCAATTGGAGATCAAAGCTGACATATAAATTATTTTATGTTTTCCATGGAAAACTGGTGCTGGCCTAATGTGCCTGCCTGGTTGGTGGATGATGCTGATTCATCATTTCTGATAAATGTGTACAAGTCATATGTGAGCGCCTGTGTATATGTGCATATACTTTGAAACCTTTCAGCTGAATGCCTTCTTTTCCTTCATTCAAAGAAGGCTTTGTGTATGGTTCATTTAAGACAAATACTGTAGGGAATGCATGCAGAAAAGGTATATAATATGTAAGCTTTTGTAAGACTATCATATTGAGTAATAGTGAATGAGACAGACATAATATTTTAGATTGCCCAGCTTCTCAAAATATGCTGATATGGATATAGATGTTTTAGGAGGAAGAATATTCCACCACCTACCCACCAAAGATGTCCATATGCAAACCCCACAAGTGTGAACATGTTCCCTTCTATGGAAAAAGAGACCATAAGTATCCATCATATAGTGTGTCTCTCTGTGTTCAGCTCTGCTCTTTATCCATGCCTAAAGTTAGAAATGAGCTCATAGATCTGAGTGTCATGTTTACTGAATTTGACTTGTTTCTGACTTCCCTGAATAATTTCTGAATCTAGTTTATTTATAGACATCATCTGATCTTGCGGGACCTCACAAGTCTTCCTTACTCTATTGTATGTTAGCAGCATTTTACATGTACAGACAGAGATATGACACATAATGGCTGTTAACTTCAAGAATGCGAGTGCGCGAGTGTGTGTGTGCATGTGTGGTTGTAGTGCCCTTGAAAGTTAGTGCTACTCTGAGAAAATTGGCTTTATTTTTATTCTAATGACACTTTACTTCAAAACACAATAAATAAACATGCTTTAGGAGATGTGGTGTTTGTTGTTATGACTCAATAACACAGATCATGAACTCTACACAAGTGTTGGTTATGATTATGACATGGAGAATATGAATTTTGTCACATTGGCATGAATATCAACATGTTGCTTTGTGTACATCAACCACATGAGAAGAATGAAAAAGTGGAATCCCGCTTTGGATGTTTTGTTTTTTTGTTTTCCTGTGTGTCCTATTTCCATGTGCATCTAGCATTTTTTGTTTATTTTCTATGTTCTCTACAACGTTTCTTTTTTGTGATTTAAATTTATGTTAAGTACAAGATAAAAATGGATTTAAAAGGTTAGGAAATTCAATGATAAAATACTGCAACAGTTAAAAATAAACCTTTTAACATTTAAGGAAAACATGTATGCCAAGAAGATGACCTGACTCTTACCAACTTCCAAACTGTCTGACTTTCTCTTCCTTGATTAGAAATATTGAAAACGCAGTAATAAGTTGTGTTGTGCTCTAAAATATGCTTATTTTGAAATTATTGTTTACTACTCAAATAAGTTTACTTTCTTTGTTCAACTAATACATTTTGTATTAGGGAGAGTTGGGTATTTGAGGATAGAAGAGAAAGGATTAAAACTTTGCCATTGAAATTGATAGAATTTTTAATTATTTATTGCCTCTGCACTTAACAGAGATTAGCTTTTCAGAAAAAACTAGAGATCCTTAAATGAAGACAATTGGAGTTTTAAATTTACATAAGTTCGAAAGACTGGCATGGTTTATTTAGGAATCTCTTCAATGCCTCCTTCACATCCTTGTTCCTTAGGCTGTAAATAAGGGGATTCAGCATTGGTATCACCAGGGTGTAGAAGACAGAGGCCATTTTATCAGTATCCAATGAGTGGTTGGTCCTTGGTTGCAAATACATGAAGAGAAGGGTCCCGTAGAACACAGTGACAGCCATCATGTGAGAGGCACAGGTGGAAAAGGCTTTTCGTCGGCCCTCTGAAGAACGTATCCTCAATATGGCAAGGACAATGTTAAAATAGGATATTAGAACAATAACCATAGAGAAAAACAAATTGGTCCCTGAAAAGGTAAACACTGCTGTTTCTGGAATATAGGTATTGGAACAGGACAATGCCAACAAGGGGACATTATCACAGTAAAAATGGTTGATTACATTCGAAGAGCAGTATGACATAGAGAACACACAGGAGGTGACAGTCAGTGCTGTGGTCAGACTGTAGAGGTATGTGAGGGATACCAGCAGAAGACATATCTTTGGAGACACCACCACCGTGTAGAGCAGGGGGTTGCAAATAGCTACGTAGCGGTCATAGGCCATTGCAGCCAACATGAAAATCTCAGCCACAATAAAGACTAGGAACCCACCCAATTGGGCTGCACATCCATAGTAGGATATGGTCTTCTTTGAAACCAAGAAGTTAACCAGCATTTTAGGGGCAATGACAGTAGAATCTCCAAGATTGATGATAGCCAAGTGCCTGAGGAAGAAGTACATGGGGGTTTGAAGCTGAGAGTCAACACTGGTGAGGGTGATGATGCCCAGGTTCCCGGCCACTGTCAGCCCATAGATCAGCAGGAAAACAAAGAAGAGTGGCATCTGGAGCTCTGGGCGGTCTGAGATTCCTGTGATCATGAACTCAGTCACCCAAGTGAGATTCTCTGGAGCCATTTATTTTGTAGCTTTCATCTTCTGAAGGAGAAAGTGGATGGAGATTAATAGATGATAAAAATCGATTTTTCTGGTAGATTCTAGAAAGTAAATTGTTTCATTTAAACCAGGTTATTTCTGTTCACAAAGACTTAAAAGTGTCAGATCTTAATTTTTTTTGTTTCAATTCATTCACAAAATTCAAAAATACGAACACTCCGAAAACCAATTTCAGGTGTTTAACACTGTTTTATCAAGCTATCAATTTTTGTATTCAGTGTTAGATATAGCTTATTGGATGACTATACATTATTATAGTATTATATATTAATGTTTTATGACTATTATATATATTTATTATATAATTGAAAGAATATGTACATATATATTTATGCCTGTATATATTTACATATACATACAGTCTCTGTGTATATGCCCTATGATAAAAGATAGCTACATTTAAAAAGCTGATGAACCAGAGTGACCTTCCTTACATTCAGTTAGTTTTTACTCAGCTGCCACTGGCTTCCTCTTTAGCCTATTTCTTGTCATCATTCTTGGGAATGTCAATATTTCTGTAGGAAATATCTTGAGTATGCTGGGCTTTTTTCTTCTCAATTTCTACCACACCTCACTGCTCACCATCCCACGAACAGACTGCACCTCAGTAGTCTTCATGCTTAGTGCCATTCTGAATCTGAATTTAAAAAATAATCACATTTCTTTGGCAAAATAAACTAGTCCTTTCTCTTATTCTGACATCTACTTGTTCCAATGTTTTTCTCTTATTGTGCTCTTGCAGCCCTTTATTTTTTCCAGCTAATACCTCTATCCTTCAAATTGTTTAAAACCTTAGGGTGCCTGCATAGCTCAATTAGTAAAGCATCCAGTTCTTGGTTTCGGCTCAGGTCAGGATCTCATTGTTCATGAGTCAAGCCCCTCATCAGGCTCTGCACTGACAATGTGGAACTTGCTAGGAGTTCTCTGTCTCCCTCTCTTTCTGTCCTTCCCTCTCTCATGCTCTCCTGTCTCTCTCAAAATAAACAAAATTTAAATAAAATCCATTATTTAAGACATATTTTGATGTTTTAAAAATGTTACTTTTGCTCAAATTTGATTCTTCTGTTTTACTTGTACAGAGAAATGTCTGGAGAAGAGTGGTAACATCATTCAGTATTTAGTTTACTCTGGGCCCAGAAGTAAGCTAGCCATTTCAAAATAATGCACTCCTTATGCTGCAAGCATATCCTAGTAGATGGGTGTAATTAATTCTCTGTGTGATGAGACAGTTGAAGCTCAATGAGATTAGCTACCCAAGAAGTCTATATAGGATATTGGCAAACTGTGTAGTTTTACAATTTTGCTTTACGTGTTTTGCTCACTTATTTGTTTGGTTACTTGGTTGGTTGGATGTTAGTCCACCAATTACCAGTTTGTGACTTTTATTAAGTATTTATATGCTTCTGTTGCATGAAAATAATGAGATAATACACAAACACAGGTTAATACAGAGCCTGATAACAATAAATGTAAAACAATCGGTGCCAGCAATTATTGTTATTAGCATGTTTTGAAAGATTTTCTAATGTGGTTTCCTGTTTGCGTCCTAGTAACTCATTCTAACTTACTGAGGAGTTCATGGTTGAAATAGGAATAACAAGTGCATTATTATTGTGCATATCCAAGCAACTGGGACACATAATATCTAGCTATATATATTTGACAAACAAATCAGGGGTGCCTGGATGGCTCAGTCAGTTAAGCATCTGGCTTTGGCTCAGGTCATGCTCTCACAGCTTGTGGGTTCGAGCCCCACATCAGGCTCTTTGCTGACAGCTCAGAGCCTGGAGCCTGCTTCAGAAACTGTGTCTCCCTATCTCTCTGACCCTCCCCTGCTCACACTGTCTCTCTCTGTCTCTCAAACATAAATTAAAAACATCAAATAAAAATTTAAAAAACAAACAAGTCAGATTGTGTTCTCCCACAACCTTATTCTTTCTTAAATTTGTGGTGGTGTTTGTTTAATTAAATATACTGTATTCCCGGGGCACCTGAGTGGCTCAGTCAATTAAGAGTCTGACTCTCGATTTCTCTTCAGGTCATGATGATCCCAGGGTCCTGGTATGAAGCTTCAGGATGGCCCCATGCTGAGCATGGAACTTGTTTAAGATTCGCTTTGGGGCTCCTGGGTGGCTCAGTAGGTTAAGCGACCTACTTCGGCTCATGTCATGATCGCGCGGTCTGTGAGTTCTGATGCAGGCATCAGGCTGTGTGCTGACAGCTAGCTCAGAGCCTGGAGCCTGCTTCTGATTCCGTGTCTCCCTCTCTCTCTGCTCCTCCCCTGCTCATGCTCTGTCTCTCTGTCTTTCAAAAATAATTACATGTTAAAAATAACTTAAAAAAGATTTTCTCTGTTTCTGTCTCTCTTTTTCTGCCTGTCTCCCCCATTTGCACTCTCTTTCTCTAAACTAAGGAATCAAAAAATAAAAATGAAAAAAAGATACTGTATTCCAAAGATCAAATATATGTCTGATGAGCTTGTGCAGACAGTTGTGTTGCCTCATATCACTTTCCTTTACCACCGCATCTGAGAAGAAATGCATAGGAAAGTTTATGGCTGAAAATCCAGTGGTGACATTCACTTTCTACAAAACATTTTTTGTTTGCTGCACATTAAGCTATTCAGTATATGTTTCACTCTGAGAATTAATATATTCAGACAAGTATCCTTAACTTAACAAAGGCAAAAGAGAAAGCATTAACAGTAGTAATTATAGGTTGTCTGCTATGAATTTATGAAATAAACTTTTAAAACAGATATATTTGCATGTATCACTACCTATTATTAATTCCTTTTCTAATGAAGTATTACTAATGGCAAACCTAAGTTTCCCCCGCCCCAAGGTGTGTCAATGAAATAAAATATTTTTCTCCTGTTTCTTCAGATGAGTTTCTGACATAATTGTTTCTGTTTAGTTACATTAATTTTATACATATTCTTTCAAATTTGTTTTTGAAAAGAAACACAGTAAAACCTTGATTTGAGAGCATAATTCATTCCAAAAACATGCCTGTAATCCAAAACACTTGTATATCAAAGGAAATTCCCCATAAGAAGTAATAGAAACTCAGGTCATCTTTCCACAACCCAAAAATATTCATATAAAATAATTACAATTCTGTAATATAATACAAAATAATATAGAAAATACAAAATATAAAGACAATTAAATTCACCTGCACTTACCTTTGAAAACCGTCGTGGCTGATGTGAAGGAGACAAGAGACAGGAGGGTGATTGTGTAGGAAGACTTTCACTACCACTGACAGAATCACTGCTATCTATTGACTCAGTGGAACCTTTTTCTTTTTGTGCTATTTCAACAACAAATCAGTCCAATGACTTAGAAAGAAGCAAAGCATTCCTAAGCTTACTTTTCTATGGAAAAGCATAAGACTTTCCATAGGTGTTTTAAAGTGACGAAAAAAGACACTATTGACAGATGTGGGCACCTTCTAAAATTCTGAAAAAATCCCTGATTTCTGCCAAACAGCATGGTCTGAGACCAAGCCTAGGAACATAGGAGGTGATCACCCATGATCCCATAGGTAGAGAGAGAGAGAGAGAAGACAGAGGAACCATTGGCTTAGCTGTGGTCATGTGATGTTTGGCATCACGTGCTACCTATATTTCATGACATCCCTTGTCTAAAAAGTTAAATTTATTAGAAATGTTTGCTTGATTTGGGGAACACTCGCAGAACAAGTTACTCGCAATGCAAGGTTTTATAGTATTTTGTAAGT
The DNA here is from genome assembly GCA_004023785.1 of Mungos mungo. Taxonomy (NCBI): domain Eukaryota; kingdom Metazoa; phylum Chordata; class Mammalia; order Carnivora; family Herpestidae; genus Mungos; species Mungos mungo. The sequence continues at coordinate 23,687 of PISW01010844.1, forward strand.
CTAATAATAATATGTCAGTTAAGGAACTTTAAATATGTACTTAATATGAGTCATTTACATAACAGTATGGCTAAGAAATAATACTGCAAAAATTTTTAATTGCTTCTGAAATGATACTAATGTTGGTTGCTAACTGTACAATCTGTCTTACACTTGTTTAAACCAGAGTTGTGTTAGGAACAAACCACATCTTGATATGAGCTCTCACTGTTCACCAGCAACATAAACCTGCCTGTTCACATCAGGGACTCTTTCCACCAAATGGTTTGTCACCCCGGGCAATGTGAAAATCAGAAAGGAGAGTAACTTACTTTTATTGATGTTAAACAATTTGGGAGGTGTTTCCTGGGGAAGAAATCTTGTCTTTCAAAGACACCTCAGATGCTGCCCCTGTGGTGTGGAGTGCCTTCAATTGTGCGAGAGCATTCCTCTTTACCCTAAGCTGAAATAGACTCCTTGTAATGACTATTGCTTAATCCTTAGAAATGCTCACACAGTCCAGTTTATCAACAAGGATGCTGGATACCATTGTTCGAGTCATTTCCCTGTCCCTTTCACTTAACCATCAGAGAGCAGAGATTTGAGTCTTCAGGAAAAGAGAATAGAGCCAATATCATTTCATTCCCGAGTCTGATTTGAATCAGTAAAGCACCCGAAGTACTTGGGTTTCACACCCAGAATAAGAACTAAGTAAATTGTTGGGTTGAACCTACCTGTGTGCAGAGATCTGCTGAAACCTACTGCTAAGGTTCTGCGGGAGGTCTTCTGAAGAGTTTTACAAGTGTCTGGAATCCCTGAAGGCCTGCACATGAAATAAGCTTGTTTATGGCTCCTGTTCCCACACATGAACACAGGAATTCCCAGGTAAAGTTCTGACTCCCCAGGGAAAGAAAGACCAAACACTCAAGTCTCCACACAACAATTGCACTCCAGAGTGAAAATGTGGGGTTAGCCTAGGGACACAGGTAAGTGATCATACTGGGTAACAATCCGGTGCAATGACTCCCTTGTATTGGTTGGGAAGTGTGGCTGCTGGCCTTGCGGTGGAGAAAATCCAACAGTTAGTTAGAAAGCACAGGATTCTGGCCCCAATGTTCCATTTTACTGTGAATATTCAGAATAGAACTGACTCCAAAGCCTCCATTCAGGTACCAGGAACAAGCCCTGATGTTATTTGTCATAAAAATCATATGATATACAGCATACATTCAAAATGTGCATTGTTGTTAGAAGACTAATTATCAATTGTTTTATTGAAATTCAGAAAGCCCCATCATATGTCTGGTACTATTGCTGGCTTTTAATGAAAATTATTGGATAGAAATTGCATTTTTCATATTATCTTATAATCTTTCCTTACACACGTATAAACATTGTAATTAAAGAGTGATAATATTTTATTTTACTATTTGTGTGGGATTTCCTAGTCTGTAAGATTTATAAATGAAAAAGGTAGGTCTAAATAGTTTGCGTTGGTATTAATTGCTTCTAAAATAATACCTAGGAAAGAGTAGCTGTTGAAAGGTTATTTGCTGACTTACTGACTGATGGAATGAATGAAGATTAAGTGAATGGGTGAATGTAATATTCATCATAGAATTCTGAAACAAAATATGAGGGTTTGTTTTTAGCTTTGTCTAGTATCCTTAATGTGATTTTAACTTTGATAAAGAAATAGTGACAACTTGCATCTCATTCTCTAGAATATTCACATTAGGGAAGGACACAGTGTTCCTTCTTTGTCTTGGTGTTCTAATATCTAACAAAGGTATGGCACATCCTAGGCTCTATAATTATTGAAATCAAAAATTGTAGACCATAAAAAGGAAATATATATATACATATATATAATATGTATAACAATATATATTTATATGTATAAATATATATATATACACATACGTACATACCTGTAAGGGCATGAGGTGTGCACACACACACACACACATATATATGTATATGTATGTATATATATATATATGTATATATATATATAGTTTATTTATTTATTTTGAGAGAGAGGGAGAAAGAGAGAGCATAAGCTGGGGAAGGACAGAGGGAGAGAGAAGGAGAGAGAGAATCCCAAGCAGGTTCCATGCCAAAGCAGAGCCCAGCCATGAGATCATGACCTGAGCTGAAATCAAGAGTTGGACACTTAGCCAACTCGCAAACCCAGGCACACCTTTTTTTCACTCTTGAATATAAGTATGATCTTGATCAATGCTAGTGCCTAGACCTTGTTTTCTATGAGAAATTAAAGCTTGTTGAATATCCCATGCTCTGGACAAAATAACAAAGAGGGGAGAAATGCAACCTCACAGAGTGTTAGTAACTCCGGGGATTTGAACATATTATCTGTGTTCTCTGATTCATAAACCGGGATTGGATTTCTGCCAATGCATAAATCTAAGGATGGAGCAGAGTGCTTTGAACTAAAGTCTGAAGCAAGGAGTCCATGGAAAGTGGAGATGTGGGTTTGCTACCAATTAGGTGGAAGTTGATCAAGGTAGTCAGATATAATTGTAATGTTATTTTTAATTGCAAATATTGTAGTCTATACATTCAAGTAATATGGACATTAAAGAAAACAATATACAACATTCTAAAGTAAAGGTTACATACATATTGCCTATATTTGCATTGGTATTGTATCCATCAGCATAGCTTCTACATATAAATATATGCATATATATGTGTGTGTTCATACATATATCAACAGGAACATACTAAAAAGCAAAGGGATGATATACATAGTCTCCATAGGAAAACAGTGTGACTAGAGTGTTTCCTTTGATCTTTATTTTTAAATATCTAGAGAGACAAAAATAATTAATAAACTAAAAACATTTTTCATCATATCTTCTTGACATTAAAGTGCAGAACTTCACTCTCATTTTTTAATTTAATTTATACATAAACATATGCATTATTGATAAATCAATTTTTCTTAAACACTTTCTGCATAGCTTCTTTTACATCTTTGTTCCTCAAGCTATAGATGATGGGATTCAGCATGGGAATCACAATGCTATAAATTACTGACACTATCATGTCATGGTCTAAAGCATAGCTGGAATTAGGTCTCACATACATGAAAAGAACAGTACCATGAAAAACTGACACTCCAGTTAGGTGAGAACCACATGTGGAAAAGACTTTTCTTCTTCCTTCAGCAGAATGCATCCTCAAAATTACCAGCATAATGAAACCATAGGAGATCAGGACTATCAGTATAGTAGATATCTCAATAGATCCCGCAAAGTAGAAGAGTAGGAGCTGGTTTGTGTGAGTGTCAGAACAAGAAATGGCGAGGAGAGGAGGCATGTCACAAAAGACATGCATAATTTCATTGGATCCACAGAAGGACAGGCTGAATGTGGCCACTGTGTGTACAGAAGCATGCAAAATGCCACCCACAAAGGAAGCCATGATGAGTGGCGCATAGACTCTGGGTGACATGCTCACAGAGTACAAGAGCGGGTTGTAGATTGCTACATAGCGGTCATAGGCCATTGCGGCCAAGAGAAAGCATTCTGTGGTCCCAAAGGTTACAGCAAGAAACATCTGTGTTGCACATCCAAGGAATGAAATGACTTTATTCTTTGACATGAAATCTACTAACATATTTGGAGTAATAACTGAGGAATAGCAGGCATCCACAGATGATAACACACTCAAAAAATAGTACATGGGATTGTGGAGCTGGGAATCCCCAATGACCAATACAACCAGTCCTAAATTTCCCATCATAGTAAAGAGGTAGATTGCTAAAAACAGGAAGAATAAGATGATCCTTAGTTCAAGTTTGTCTGTGAAGCCCTTCAGCACAAATGTGGTAACTTCAGTGACATTCTTCATGTTGATACTTCATGGAGCACACTTGAAGATATTCACAAAATAATAATTTATTCACTAGAAAAAGAATAAATAATATTGTGACTCACTATTTTAACTCAAGGGAACATGAGACATACCCTCATATTTATTTTTTGGCAATGTAAAACTTCTAAGTTGCAGATCAGAAGACAATGACAAGTTGATGGGTCAAGTGTTCATGCCACTCACTGCAAAATCAAGTGGAAAATATAGGCTTTCACTCACAGACTGAATTCCTTTCATTTCAAAAATGATCATGTCAACTCGCTACTTTGCCACTGCATTTTATTAGCTGTATTCATATTAAATCACAGTAAATTGCCAAGTGATTTCCTTTGACATCTATACATGTGAGAAAGTGTATCAGTATACAGACACTGGAATAAAATTTCAGAATTCTAAACCTTAATAGTAGTATAAAATGGTCTGTTATACTGTATTCCCTTGTAGAATGATGATGTTAATATTTATTTTACAATATTGGGGCAAATGTTAAATGACAAAATATGTTAATAAGATAGAATCTTTAAAATGACGTTAGGAATAGAATGTGTTAAATTAGATTGAATCGGGGTGCCTGAATGGCTCAGTCGGTTGAACATCCAACTTTGGCTTAGGTTATGATGTCGCAGTTCATGGGTTTGAGCCCCGTGTAGGGCTCTGTGCTGATGGCTCAGAGCCTGGAGCTTGCTTTGGATTCTGTATCTTTCTCTCTCTCTCTGCCCCTTCCCAACTTGCACTCTGTCTCTCTTCCTTAAAAATAAACATTAAAAAGTAAAAAAAAAAAAAATAGGTTGGATCTACAAAGTAACAGACTCTTGAGTGGTAATATTTTATGAGCTAATCTCTAAAGATTTTCAAGCTCTATTAAATCTTGAGTACATCTGACAGAACTAATTAAGATTTTTTTTCGGGAGATACTACACAAATGAACTAAGCAATTATATGACCACTTATGTTTCATTCAAACGTATTGCTCACCATCACATTGTCTTTTTTTGATGAGATAGTTGGTCACATTTATTACTTCTGGATATCTAAATTTTATATGCTTTAGACTCCTTCAAAAACTGGGCTGAAAAAAGGAAGATTTTTTTCTGAAAACATATTTAATACATGTTTAAATTTTTTAATGTTTTTGTTTATTATTGAGACAGAGAGAAACAGAGCATGAGAATCCAAAGAAGCATGCTCCAGGCTCTGACCTGTCAGCACAGAGCCGATGCGGGGCTGGAACCCATGAACATGAGATCATGACCTGAACCGAAGTTGGACACTCAACCAACTGAGCCACCCAGGGGTCCCTATTTAATACATGTTTAAAGTATTATTCTTGTCTAGGTATTATTTATTACCTAGTGAAATAACAATGAGATACTGATTATTTAAAAGTCACAACTAAAACAGTTCATTAAAAAAACTAACTCAAATATGACAATAAAAATAAACAATGCTTACACCAAAATAGCATATTCAAGAGCAAAAATGTAAGACAAAATGAAAAAAGAAATAGAAGAAATCTTTCCTGGGTAATCTCACTGTTAAAAAATTCGGAGTCAGACCTGCACCCAAATCCAGAGTTTCAATTATTATCCAATTAGGCTTAAATTTACTGGGGTAAAGAAGATAAGGAAAGACTATAATGTTAAGAACTTTAGCTAAATCTCCCTTGAAACAGGAATTTCCACTACATGTCAATATTTGAAAACTGAAAAGACTCCATGTGACAGAGAATATATGACTATGATTCTGGAAGAATTTAATACAACGTCAACTGTTAAAATTCTGGCAAAGCCACCTTTAAAAGTACAACTTTAATAGAAGGCAGAAAATTCCAAATATGTCTGGCTCAACATTGAAGCATTGTTTGTAATAGAGAAGAAAATTAATAGCCATGTATTGGCACATGTAGTAGGAACAGACTTTTATGTGTATTGCTTTATTTCAGTCTTTTTTCTTTTTATGTATATATGTGTGTGTATATATATATGTGTATGTATATATATATATTTTTTAATTGTCATATTGGTTTCCATATGACACCCAGTGCTCTTCCCCACAAATGCCCTCTTCCATGATCATCACCACCCTCTCCTTTCCCTATCCCTTCAGCCCTCAGTTTATTTTCTGTATTCAAGAGTCTCTCATGATTTGTCTTAAAGCATTCTCACAGATAACAAGTCTCAGAGCCCAGATTCATTCCCATGTCCCATTTGGAGTGCATGCACTTTTCACCATTTTATACTACCTCCTGTAATATCATGGTTTTGTTCTATAACCGACCTCCTTAAGTGCCACTTCTGGTAGAATAAAACATGACTTTCGATAAATATTTAGACAATTTTTAAATGTCAAGACATAATCTGAAGTAGCTTTGACCTCACAAAGCTAACAAAACAAAAAGATGATTGATTGTTTTCCTCATTATAGCAAAATAAAAGCTCCCAGTGGTGAATAGGTCAAATGTTTTATTGCCTTCCAGTGACACATTTTCCTAATTGTTTTTGCTTGAACCTTCTCTGTTTTCCATCAGGAAAATGAAAGTGTACTCAATTTGGAGCACTCTTATTTTATTCTGCAAAAATAAATTCATTACTTGCTATTTTCTTTGTTGTCTTTATTCACCTGTGCAACAGGCAACAAATAAACGGTTTAGTATTGGGGGTTTCAAAGCATTTTGACCTTGATATTTTAGATCCTGCTTCCTCAAATATTCTAGAAATGACCTGGAATTTAGAACAGCATTTAGAATGACCTTACCTGTAGAACAGCAGAGGCCAGGGCAGATACACCATGAATATGATTAATTCTTATTGCTTATATCCACTCACTCAATTGTTGATGCAGCTGCAAGATACGCTCTCAGGGGAATATGCTCCAATTATCTTCTCATTGAAAATTCTCATGGTGATTTATCACTAGTAAAACAGAACATGGTTCTAGAATAATTCACTACATGTTAATATTTACAGAATATTTAGTTTTTCCAGTGTTTAATTTTTGAAGTTTATTTATTTATTTTGAAGAGAGGGGGCAGAGAGAGAGGGAGACAGAGATTCCCAAGCAGGCTCCACATAGTCAGTGCAGAGCCCTATGTGGGCTCATCTCACAAACTACCAGATCATGATCTGAACTTAAACCAAGAGTCAGACACTTAACAGACTGAACCACCCAAGCGCCCCAGTGTTTAATTTGTAACAATGCTTTAATTTTGTATTTACCAGATGATTAGTGATATTCAGTATTTTTCCATATTGCCCTGTTGGCCATTAGTATGTCTTTCTTGGAGAACAACTGTTCACATGATGTGCAAATACTTTCTCCCATTCTGTAAACTGTCTTTTCTTTCTGTTGATTTCTTCTCTGAAGAAGATTTTTAATTTGATGTATTCCCATTAATTAATTTTCCTTTTGTTGCCTATGTTTGTGGTGTCATATCCATGAAATCATTACCAAGCCCAATATCAGAAAGCTTCATCTTTTATGTCTTCCTTTCAGAGTTTTACTTTTGTGCCTGGTATAAGATAAAGGTTGGATTTTATTATGTTGTATGTGGATATCCAGTTTTCCCAACAAAATTTATTGAGGTTGCTTTTCGTTTCCCATTGTGAAGTATTGACACTCTTGTTGAAGATCAATCAACTATATGAATGTGGACTTATTTCAGTTGCATTGCTTTACATGTCTGGTTTTTTTTTTACCAATACCATACAGTTCAGTTACTTTAGCTTTGTAATATATTTTAAATCAGTAAGGGTGGTAACCCCATCTTCATTCCTCTTACTTAAAATTTCTTTGCATATTTGAGGTCTTTTCTGCTACCTCATGAATTTTAGAATTGTTGTTTTCTATTTCTATAAAAAGCTCCATTGAAATTTGATTAAGTATTATATTGAATCTTTGGATTGCTTTGGGTAGTATGGATATTTTATCAAAGGCAAACCCAAAATATAATTGGTTATCACCTTCCACCTGTTAGGGTAATTATTAAAATCAAGTGAGGATATGGAGAAAGGGAACCTTGTGCACTGATAGGAATGGTAATTGGTAAAGCCATTATAGAAAAGAGTATGGAAGTTCCTCAAAAAATTAAAATAAAACAACCCTATGATCTAGCAATCACTTCTGGGCACTCATCCTAAAGAACTGAAACCAGGATAGAGGAGGAACACACCCATGTTCAGTGCAAAATTAGTCATGACACCTAAGAAATGTAAATGACCTTAAAAATGTCTATTTATGGATAGATGGATAAAGAAATGTGGTATATACACACAACAGAATATTGTTCAACCTTAATAATGAAGGGAACCCTGCCATTTGCAACAACATAAATGGATGTGAAGGTTGTTTGCTAAGTGAATAAGTCAGACATAGAAAGACAAATGTATACTATCTCAGTACTAAGAGTCACCTAAAAAAGCGAAACTCAGGGGGTGGCTCAGTCAGTTAAGCGACTGACTTTGGCTCAGGTCATGATCTCACAGTTCGTGGGTTCAAACCCCTCACTGGGCTAACAGTTCAAAACCTGGAGCCTGCTTCAGATTCTATGTCTCTCTCTCTCTGCCCCTCCCCTGCTTGTGCTCTGTCTCTCTCTCCTTCAAAAAAAATAAACATTAAAAATTTAAAAAATAAGTAAATAAAATAATGAAACTCATAGAATCAGAGGGTCAAATAGTGGTTTCCAGCGGTTAAAGATGAGGGAAAGAGAGAGATATTAATCAAAATATACAGTGTTTCAATTACTCAAATGAAGTAAGTGCTGGTATAGTGCCTATAATTAACAGCATCGTTTTGTATACTTAAAATTTGCCAAGAGCAGAAATCTTATGCTAAGGTTTTCCCTGCAAGATGATAGTAACAAAGAAGCCAGGGAAACTTGGAGATGGGAGGGTGTGTTTATGGCTCTGATAGTGGTGATGTTTTCACAGGTGTATACTTATCCCCAAGCTCTTCAAGTGGAGACCACTAAATAGGTACGGCATTTTACATGTTACTTATATCTTATAAAGGAGTAAGTATATCTATGTGGAATCACCCACATATCTATGTGTTTTAATACTAGGTGAGAACTCTTAAGACATGAGACATGATCTTATATAATATCTCTAATACTGCATTAGCACTACGCCTCTCTGAGGTTCAATCTCCTCATCTTGGCAGCGTCACGTATTTATATTGTAACAACTCCGTTTATATGGGAAATTATAAAATGTAAAATTACACTACATTTTTTGCAAGATATAGCACATGGATTTAGAGCAATCCAAATTCCTTGTATTCATTAGAGTTCTACTCTGTTCCCATCATCAAGTGCTATGTGTAAAGTGAAAAGGATATATTTTGAACTTGTTGAAATGTTTATTATTCAAGGGATGAGAAAAATACAAAATGCCACAAGCATGTGGAATATGCTTACACATCTCAGTAAGACTCCAGAAATCATGCAATATTGTGATTCCTGAATACTATTTTATATATTATATTGCATGTCATGGTAATATCTACATATATATATATATATATATATACACACACACACACACACACATATATATATATATATATATATATATGCACACACACACACACACACACACACACACACACACCTAGAACCTAAATACAGAAATTTAACATTGATAGGCAAAGGAGGCTTATTAAGAATCTTATTTTTCATCAAATCTCCAGATGGTCCCAATGAGGAGTTAAATTTGAAACACTAGATCTAGTGAACAATTTCTCACTTTAAAGAAGAAAAAACTTAGCTCTGGGGTACTAAAATCACTTGATAATTGTTCATGTATTTATCTGTTCAAAAATACTTCTTATACACCCTTTTTAAATTTTTTAAACATTTTTTTTATTTTAGAGACAGAGAGAGACAGTACGAGCAGAAGAGCATCAGAGAGAGAGGGAGACACAGGATCTGAAGTAGGCTTCTGACTCTGAGCTAGCTGGCAGCACATAGCCCGATGCAGGGTTCGAACCCACCAATGGTGAGATCATGACCTGAGCCGAAGCTGGACGCTTAACAGACCGAGCCACTAGGCGCCCCTGTTCAAAAATACTTTTACGGCTTACTAAGTTTGGAAGAAATAAAAGCAATGTCAGGGACTACAAACACCAAGGACAGAAACATAGTAAGAAGGTACAGTGGGATATTGCAGGAGGGATTAGGAATATTTTAAAGTTGGGGCTGTGTATTTCTATGATGATGTAAGGAACAAATTTGAATGAAGTGACGTAACATGACATTAAGAATTGCTTTTAGGGGCACCTGGGTTAAGTGTCTGACTCTTGATCTCAGCTCAGGTCATGATCTCATGGTTTGTGAGTTCGAGTCCTGCATCGGTTTTGTATTGACCTTGTGGAGACTTCTTGGGATTCTCTCTCTCCTTTTCTCTTTCTCTCCCCACCCCACTCATTCTCTCTCTCTCTCTCTCTCTCTCTCTCTCTCTCTCTCTCTCTCTCTCTCTCTCTCAAAATAAAGAAACAAACTCAAAAAATTTCTTTTAGTTACCCACTTGTAATGATGGACAAACAACATATATTACCAAACATTTGATTAAATCTTCTACCATGGGATAGAGAACAAAATAAACAAGTAATAAAATAAAAGTGGAGACCTCTAGATTGTAGCTCCAGAGGAAAGGAGCTTGGAAGACACAACTCTATTCTATCAACAAGTACAAAACTGAACACATTATACACTTTTTGGATTTCTAAAAAGAAGGGGACAGATGGCAAGCAGCAGCCTCCAAGATTTGCAGAAATGCAGATAAAGGGAGTCAAGCCTTATCTGAGCAGAAACTCAAGAGCAGAAAACACCATGGGAAGCAGTGCCTAGATAAAACCTGGACCCTACTAGACATATTGCTGAAGGTGGAGTGTGAACAACTCTGATTCTTAATGATTTCAAGGGTATCTAGACATAGAGTGCCCCCACCCCTGACTCAATTTACCTCCAAGAGCTTGACCTGATTCCCACAGTAAATACTAAAAAAATATTTTTGTGTTTCCTTTAAAGGGAGACAGAAGGAACTATTTTGAAAATATATATATATTCAAATACATATATAAAATATATTCAAATATATATATAACATATATATTCAAATATATATAACACATATATTCATATATGTGTGTATATATATATATATATATATATATATATATATATATATATAATTAGCTAACCAGGGCCTATGCTTGTGCAGTATTATCAGAGCCTAAGTAATGAAAGAGGAGGGAACCATCCAACTCCAGTTACTCTAGCCATCTAGACACACCTAAGGGGAAAGAATAAGATTAAGAAGCAATTGTGAAGTTTACAGTCTGGTGGCACAGGATCGCTATAACACTGAGATCCAATCTTAAGACTAAAGAGCACTTCCCCAGCCCACACCTGACCACAATATTACTAAAGGTCTATTTACAACAGTTCCTTTTACTCAGTACATCACGTCTGGCTACTTAGAAAAAAATTACGGATTATACGGAAAGGCAAAATAGAGCACTCTGAAGACACAAAACGAGTATCAAAGCCAGACTTGGCAGAGATATGAGACTTAAATATCAGATTCAGAATTTAAAACAGCTATGATTAATATGCTAAGGGTTCTAATGGATCAAGTAGATAGCATAGAGCACAGATAAGCAACGTAAGTAGAGAAATGGAAATCTTAAGGGAAAAAATAAAAATAAATGCTAGAAGGTCAATAATGCAGTGACCGAAATGAAGAATGCCTTTAACTGGCTTACTCGTGGACTAGACAGGAGGACAGAGGATAGAATCTCTGAACTTGAGAACACCTCAACAGAAACCTTGAAAACTGAAAAGTAAAGAGAACAAAGACTGAAAAAAAGAAGAAGAAGAAAAAAAAAACCCAGACAAAACAAAAACCAGAAAGCTGGAATAGAATAACCAAAGATTGTGGAAATGGGAAGTATTTGAAACAAAATGGCTGACAATTTCCTCAAATTAATTCCAGACACCAGACCATGGACCCAGGCCCAGAAATTTCAGAAGACACTAAGAAAGATAAATGCCATAGAAATTATACCCTGGCATATCATTTAAAACTATGGAAAAATCACATATGAAAAATTAAAAATGAAAAAAAAATTTAAACACCCAAAAACTTCTAAAAGAAGCTAAAGGAAAAAAAAAACCTCACTTATGGAGGAATACAAATAAGAATCACATTCACCTTCTTAGTAAACATTCAAACAAGAAGTGAGTGCAGTGAAATGATAGAATAAGAACAATGCACTTGGTCATATACACATATGTATTATATATATATATATATATATATACATATATATATATGTATATATATATGTGTGTGTGTGTGTGTGTGTGTGTGTGTGTGTGTGTGTGTTCATGGATGCTACATCTAAAGGAAATAAATGACCAGCAATAACAAATAAAGGAGGAAAAAATTACAATGCCAAATATATTCCTACTATGTGAACCAGCAATCATATTCTTTGGTATTTGTCCAGAGGAGTTGAGAACTTATGTTCACTCAGAAACTTGCACACGGATGCTCATAGCAACTTTATTTATAATTGCCAAAATTACATCCAAAAGTAACCAGATGTTTTTCAATAGATGAATGGATAAATAAAAATTGTGGTATACCCAGACAATTTTTCACAGGTGGGCTGCCTGCCAATATCATCTTTTTTTAAAAAATTCAATTTCTAGAAACAGCATTGCCTATGTAGTAATTTATAAATTCTAACTGGTGTACCTAGGCATCATATGTATTCCATATTTTTTTTTCTTTTTTAAACTTATTTGAGAGAGAATGAGTGAGGTTTGGGGGAGAAAGAGAATCCCAGCTAGGCTCAGGTGCTGTTCCCACAGAACCTGATGTAGGGCTCAAACCCATGAACTATGAAATTGTGACCTGAGCCAAAATCAAGAATCAGACATTTAAATGACTGAACCACCCAGGTGTCCCTTTACATAACATACTTATGTACATACTCACTACACTATTTAGTATATAATATCTCAAATGTAAGAGAAAATCCTATACAACTCAAACTTTTTACCTTTATCTCTGCCATTTTTCTATTACATATTTCTATTTTTCTATTACATAGAATATTACCCTTTTCTGTATACTGCTTCATCTCTTCTATCAATAATTCCTATTCATGCATTTATATCTTTCTTGTTTAACTTCCAAAGAGCTTCAATCTATTTCTCAGACCACTTAGAAGTATAGTATTTTAAAATTTATTGAAAATAAAATAATCTTTATTAAAGTACTATGAAGTTTGCCATAGGTTATGCTTTCATATTACCTTATTATGTCCATGTTTATAGGATTTTGAGGGAACTAAACAAGTTTTATTCCAAGAGGAGGATACTGGATTTCAGAGAATTTAGGTCATCAACTAGGTGACAGTCACTTAGTATCAGAGCCAGGACTATGTCCCATTTAATTAGTTTTCTTTTCCTCTGAGGGATCATTTCAAACCAGAAGCCAAAGTGCATTTATGTAATCATTTTCACCATGTAGTTAATTAACCAGAAACATTCACTTGTCTACAATGAAAAAAAATCATCTTCATGCTTTTCTGTCCCAGAAAAGAGTTACTGTATTTTCCTCTTGGGAAATCATGGTGAACTTTAAGACCTTGATATGGAATAAGAATCTAAATGCGTTATATTCACAGCATACCCTAAAGGCAGTTCATGTCTCAGGTAAGAGGAAAGGTTTTTCATAACTTAAAAAAACATTTTAGTAACTAGACCTTTGAATTTGAAATTAGAGTATATGCTTTAATGTGTGTATTTAAGAGAGAAGAATCTAGTTAATTAATTAACTCAAAGTTATATCATGTGCCTTTCACAGAATATAGCAGGGAAAATAAGAAGATCTTCTCACATGTTTTGGTAAACAGAGCTGTAAATTAGAAACTTGCTTAAATATTCTTGATGAAAGTAATGGTCAGTTCAGAGACAATGGAATTAAGGGGATTTATTTATTTATTCATTTATTTTAACGTTTATTTATTTTTGAGAGAGGGAGACATCGCGTGAGCAGGGGAGGGGCAGAGAGAGAGGGAGACAGAATACAAAGCAGGCTTTTGGTGCTGAGGTGTGAGCACAGAGAAAGGACTGTACTTAAAGTTTAAGTAAAGTATTAAGTGGAGAAAACATTAACAGTTAATGAGCTAATGTGTATATACAGCTTTGAAATCACAATGTTTTATTTTACTGATGAATTGATATAAATAAATTTTAATCTTTACTTCACTACTTAGCCTACCCATCTGGCAAATTTAGTTGTTGTTGTTGTTGTTGTTGTTTTAATGGTCTATTCACATTTAATTGCTTTTAAAAAAAAAAGAATTCCAATGTGCAAGGATACTATCTCACTGGTTCTACATGACAACATTTCCAGAGTTATGGCATCTCATAATGTAGTTTTAATATGGTCAGGTAGAAATCGAATAGGATATGAAGTCAGAAAAATCAAAGTTTGAAGTCTGTATCTCTTAGAAATTATGACTTTGGTCAAATTGTATGTCTATTTACACTTCTATTTTCTCACCTATGAAATGACACTGAATTATTTAGTTTCTAGGTTGCTATGTAGATTGTATTAAATAATTCCTAACTCTTGGTAGCCAGTTAATGACATATAGTAGCTACAATCACAGCTTTCCTTGTTATTGAACTGAGGGATTGTAATACTCTTCCTATGGGGGTACTTTTTATGTTTGACCGGGAGTACTGAGAAACTGATTTTATTTTAGTCTCCCAGATTGATCACACTTTGTTAAAACTCCAGGGTCTGTATGTTTGTCTTTCTGACCCCTACAGACGTGAAATAGCAAGGCATAAACACTACCAGTTCTAATTTTTCTAAATTTTACTTAATAGAAATGCCTGTTTGAAAAGCAGTTTGGAAGCAGGACCTAAACCTCATAGTTTTCTCTATCATGACTCCACGGAAGACAAGTAGGTCAATGCTCTAATGAGACATTTGAGCATATGGTTTGGCATAGAACATACCTTCATTCATAAACCACTTTCTCTTTCTGTAGGCAAGAGCAGAGACATAAAGGATTATTAAAAAACACATGTATCAGAAGAATTTAAGTGAACATGATTTTGCTGGCATGGCCACAGGCAGAAATGGATTTTAAAGATTCTTAGGGCACAGAATATTGGGTTTCACTGAGTTTAATTTCAATAGAATAGTATTTTAATATATTTAGTGCTATTATATGTATAACTTGAAGTAGTTGCTTCTGTTTGGGACTCATAATTGCAAAATGCTTATATTTCAATTAATTAATTAAGTTAGTTTTTAAAGTTTATTCATTTTTTAGAGAGATAGATGGAGTGTGATAGGGGAAGGGACGGAGAGAGTAGAAACAGAATTCAAAGAATGATTCAGGCTCTGAGCTGTCAGCACAGAGTCTGACTCGACTGGAATCATGAACTGTGAGTTCATGTCCTGAACTGAAGTCAGATGCCCAACTGACTCAGCCACCCAGGTGCCCCAAAATGCTTTTATTTAAAACAATTGATTGTATAATCCCTATTTATTTTGTTGGAGTTAAATAAATGTATAGGTTATATTTCATTCATATGCATCTTTTGCATATGATTAACACTTCAAGGTAATACAGAATATTTAATGCATCAGGTAAAGAAACACTCTACAATCATCATACAGATGTAGTTGAACAAGATATGCCTGTAAATTTGGGTCAATTTTAGTTATTCTTTCGTTTACAAGAAGAAGTAACATTTCGAAGTTCACTTCGTCACCACATGGCTTTAGAGTCCAAATATAATGGTAATCTCCTACAATATCTTATCTCAGGCACATTAGCTAATTAAAAGTTAGAATAGTTATATTTTGATATTTCTTCTGTGTATATGAGTCAACATGTGTTTTGTGATGGATACTTTATTATACTACCTATTGGTACATTTTTCAAAATTCGTGTGTTTTGTTTTCACTCTACTTAATCTTATCTGCTTAACTCCCATTTTGTATCTGACTGTCTTTAGTAAACACTTGTATTTCATGGATTTGAGAGATAAGAGGAGAAAAGATTAGGAAAGAAAGAGAGAGAATAGGAATTTTTTACACAGAAATATTTTCGTGATACTACAAACACGTTAGTCATATTTATATTCTTCATTGATGTCATTAGAAACTATTTAATTAATGTAACAATTAAACCTAACCATACATTATTTAAGGTATACGTGTGCGTTCTCATGAGAGTTATGCAAATTATCTGGATTTATACAAAAATCATATTTTAACTTAATTCTACATTTCTTACTCTCAATTTTTCTAAAAATCAAATGAGCATTTGGGGGTTTGAACACTCATATTTATGTATCTATTCTATACATTAGAAATGTCTTCTACAAGAATCTCTGGGAACATTTTTGGGAAAATAAAGACATGTGGTTTTCTTTTCTTTCTAACAGCAGCCTTAACTTATTTATTGTCTACTGATGTGTGGGTATCTCAGCATAACAAAACGGTAGCATATTTCACATCATACATATAAATCATTTGTATGTGAGCAAACCCAGCATGGCCGTATGTACTGTGGATTTTTTTACTTTTTAAAAAACTTTTTGGTTATAACATGCCAAAGGGAAATCAAAAGTAACCATGCTGAAATCTATCCCCTAAATATGACAGATAGAGTAATTACCTGTGTTTCAATAGCCGAGGTTTCAGTCCAGATACAGAGGTCTCTCTAATTGTTTTTTAAGTTTCCATTATTCATTCTTTACTTAATGAGAAAGAGTATCATGATATCGAGAGGAAAAAAAATATTTTGTGACAAATTTAGTGAATTTATTCTCTTAGCAAAAACTTCAGAACAATTTAAATACCTAGTATCTGGTGACATTAATTTCACAGTTATTTTAGAAACTCCACAAACAGCTATAATATATTAAAAATGGGCAGGATTTTGTAGCAATGATCAAAAACTGAAAGAAACAGATTTTTATCAAGACAAGATTTCAAAAATATTAGCACTAAAATAAACAACAAATATCAAAATGAACAATTGAATGATGTGTGTGTTGAGAAAAAAATGAAAAAGAGACATTGCATTGTTTTTGTTTGAAAATAAGGTGCATCTGTCTCAAGAATATTATATGCTATTCTGCTCACCCCTGCTTTGGAATGGAAACCATCAGAACAGGTAATTGTCAGAAAAAATTATGTAAACAGTTTTGTTGGAAAAGACAATCTTCTACAAGTTGTGATGTGTAACTTATTTCCTAGCCATCTAGAAACATGTTAAAAATAAATAATTTTCATAGTAATTCTTACTTAAACTCACCCTAACTTGTGATAGAATATGCCTACTCCTATTTTAACAGTTGGGAATATTAGAGAAAGGACTTTGATGCACATGGTAGACAGCCCAGAACTAGCATTCAGATGGGTACTTTCCATCATAATGTTTTAAAATTCAAAAACTCCTGTTTGTTTATCATTATGAATTTTAAGATTATGTGATATGAGAAAAAGACAGCAAAGCTTTCAATAGAATATGAATTAGAAAAAAACTATTTCAATCAACACAATACCTTTAATTTGATAAATGGGGTCAATGACTGAATATAATCATTTCTTCCTTTTATTTAATAGCAAAATGCAACTACTTGGAAACGATACCTTTATCACTGCCTATCTTTTGACTGCCAAGAAAATCATTATATCCTGCTAAGCAACAAACATGATATGATTGGGTGGACTTTATTTTCACAAGATATTGCCTTTAGTACCTACCAATGAAAAGTGAGATGTCAGGATTCCCACCAGATTTAAATTTACACAAGATACAGATGAAAAATGTGACCGAAGTCACAATGTTCATATTGACGGGTTTCACAGATGATTTTGAAGCTCAAATCTTTCTCTTCTTACTATTTCTAGCAATCTACCTTTTTACTCTGGTAGGAAATTTGGGACTGGTTATATTGGTCATTGAGGATGCTCGGCTCCACAACCCCATGTACTACTTCCTGAGTGTATTGTCTTTCTTGGATGCCTGCTATTCTTCAGTTGTCACCCCAAAAATGTTGGTCAATTTCCTCGCAGAGAATAAAGCCATTTCCTATGTTGGGTGTGCAGCACAGATGCTCCTCTTTGTTACCTTTGGGACCACAGAATGCTTTCTCTTGGCCGCAATGGCCTATGACCGCTATGTAGCAATCTACAACCCGCTCCTGTACTCAGTGAGCATGTCACCCAGAGTCTATGTGCCACTGATCGTTGGTTCCTATGTGGGTGGCCTTTTGAATGCTTCTGTCCACACAGTGGCCACATTCAGCCTGTCCTTCTGTGCATCCAATGTAATTAGACATGTCTTTTGTGACATCCCTCCTCTCCTCGCCATTTCTTGTTCTGACACTCACACAAACCAGCTCCTGCTCTTCTACTTGGTGGCTTCTATTGAGATGGTCACAATCCTGATAGTTCTGACCTCCTATGGATTCATTCTGTTGACCATTCTGAAGATTCAATCTGCTGAAAAAAGACGGAAAGTCTTTTCTACATGTGGCTCTCACCTAACTGGAGTGACAATTTATTATGGAACCATCTTTTTCATGTATATGAGACCAAGTTCTAGCTATGCTCTGGACCATGACATGATAGTGTCAACATTTTACACGATTGTGATTCCCATGCTGAATCCCATCATCTACAGTTTAAGGAACAAAGATGTAAAAGAGGCCATGAAGAAATTGTTCGAGAGTAATTGGTTCCTAAGTAAAATGCATTTTCAGCATTGAGCTGCATGTCAGTCCCTGTCTCCTTGCTCAGAAACTAAAGAAAATGTCTTGGTTTCATTATATCCTAGAATATTTTCCAATAAAATGTTTTTTACAACTATAGATAATTTTTGTCATCTGTGCACTTTTATTATGTTCGAACTGATTCATATTAAATATTCATGATGTAAGTGCATTGCTGCTGTCTTCATTGTGGGATGTGATTTTCACTCACTACTACTATGATGTATGTGTCAGGGTCCTATGGACTAGTACCTCACCGCACTGCTTACAGTCATTAGCTCTCATTATGAGGTTACTTCTCTGTTATGGAGTCTTGTGAAGATCTCCTTAATGTACTTCTTTTGTCTTCTTTCAGAGTAAGATCCATCTAGGCTTATTACCATGGCATTTTCACTGTTTGACTTAACATTATATATCTTCATTCCATTATCAGAATTTCGCCTTATTACTGTCCAAACGAGGAACAGTAACATTTATTGGTAGTGTATTTAAGGGTCATGAAAGACAAATAGAAATGAAGCTTAGAGAAAAACAACTGTTGAATTATATAAATATATGTATATATAATATGTATGCATGTACATTATATATATACATGATATGTATATGTACATTATATACATACAAACATCACATATGCATTTATGCACGTATATATGGCATGTGTGAGAGTAGAACAAAATATGGCAAGTAGTGGGGTGCCTAGGTGGCTCCTTCAGTTAAACGACCAACTTCAGCTCAGGTCATGATCTCGCAGTGTGTGAATTCAAGCCCCATGCCCAGCCATGTGGTGACAGCTAGGAACATTGAGTTTGCTTTGGAGATTGTCTCCCTCCCTCTCTGCCACTCCCCGACTCATGCTCTGTAAATCTCTGTTGAAAATAAATAAATGGTAAAAAATCAAAAAAAAAATGTCAAGTAGTGGGGGGAATGTCATAAAAGACATGTCTAATTTCACTGGATTCACAGAAGAACACGCAGAATGTTGCCACTGTATGTATAGAAGCAAGTAAAATGCTACCCGCATAGGAAGAAACCCTGAGTGGCACATAAACTCTGGGTGACATGATCACTGAATAAAGGAGAGGGTGTAGATTACTACATATAGATCATATGCCATTACAGCCAAGAGTAAGCATTCCCTGGTCCCAAACATAACAAAGAGAAAAATCTGTGCTGCACATCCAACATAGGAAATGCTAGGAACTTGATCAGCATTTTTTAAATAGTTTATTGTCAGATGGTTTCCATATAACACCCAGTGCTTCTCCCCACAAGTGCCCCCCACCATAACCATTACCCCCTCCCCTCCTCCCCCTCCCCCTTCAGTCCATGGTTCATTTTCTGTATTCAGTAGTCTCCCTTGACCATGTCCCTCACTCTCCCCTGCTCTCTTTCCCCCTTCCTCTCTCCATGGTCCCCTGACAGGTCTCTCCTGTGAGGTAACATCTGAGTAAAAACTGGCATCCAAGAATGATAAAATGCTCAGAAAATAAAGCACGAGGTGATAAGGCTGGAATCCCAATTGACCAATGTAACTAGTCCCAAAACATTGCCATACAATGATGGAAGGGATTCAATCTCCAGAATATACCACAAGATAGCTAGTTGATTCCATCAAGTAATGGTGCCATATGGGACCGGAGTAATGAATCTCTGCTGCTGGTCGATTGGCTGCTCAGCAATGAGTTCAGCCAAGTCGGTCTTTGTGAACAGAGGTCTATGTTGCTATGCCCACACAAGCCTTCTTCCTTGTTGCCACAGTCAGTTCATGAGTCCATTACTTGATGAGAGGGGTGGCTTGTGAGATAAAATCCGTCGAACGAGTCATCCTATCCACTTGATTATGAAACTCCTTTTCTGTTATGGTTAATCTTTGTTGGGCGTTGACAAGGGATGCAAATATCCTCACATGTTTAACACAGAGAGTGAAGTCTATCTACATACTTCTTAACCAGCCTTCTTGATACCAGTTTTTCAATTGCGTACCTTTCGAGTCCTTGACTGCCCAGCATAGAACGTGAATCAGCATGTATTTCCACATCTGGCTATTTCTCTTTCCAAACAAAATACACATCTAGTTATACTGCTCAAGGTTCTTACCATTGCAAGGATTTTCTTTCTCTGAAGTCTTTTGGGGATGTCACAGAAAGATGCAATATTCTTTTGGTGTCCACTGTTGGATTTTTGCTTTCTTTTGTTCAAAATCATCTGTACTAGGCCTCAAGCCTCTCTACTTCTGTCAAATAATCATCAGTAACTCTCCAGAAGTGATAGACTCAGGCAAGGAGAGTGAAAATTGTGTACCATTGGTATTTGAGTCACGTTTTCATGTAACTTACTTGCATCTTCAAGGTATGCTCAAGTGCATTTTCATATATCACACTTCTATTTCATTATGGAGCTGCTGTGTGTGGCCACATTTATGACTTGTTGGGTCAGAAAAGACACAAGTTGGAATGGGGATGATCAGCTGGTGATGATGTTGTGGGCATGGTAAAGTGTTCAGTCTCTACTAAGGACTAATGTTAGGCTAAGAGCTGTTTTACATAGGAAAAGTAATTCTCTATGGAGAATGACAGGGCTTTGCTCCAGAATACTAAAGATCTACACTGAGATTCCTGCATAGGGGCCAACCGAAAGCTCCAAACAGCATCCTTCTCTGCCAGTGCCACATTCAGTAGCAATAGACTTGCTGTATCATAGAGTCCATGTGGAAGAGAAGATTGCACAGCAGTCAAAACTATCACAGAGCTGTCTTCTATCATGACCCCCCCTCAAAACTATCAATGTTTTAGGTCAATAGGTATATGGTTGGAACAAGACACATAAATGAGGAATACACTACCCTCACAGAAGAGGTACGTTCATGTGACTTTTTTTGCTTTAAAAAACACCAGATACACCAAATTTTCCTTGGCCTTAGAAGACGTATCTTGACATATACCCTTAGAAATTTCACTTAGGCATAAAGACCCTGAATTTTTCATAATTTAATTTTCAAACTCCTGGCACATGAATGTCTCACCAATAAGTCTAGTGTAGTTGCTACTTCTTGCCATTAAGTCCTATTGGCACAATGTCATCAATTTGGTGGATCAGGGTTATATCTTTTGGAAGGAAATTGGGATAAAATACCAGTTAATCAAATCATGACATAGGCTGTAGAGCTGATATACTTCTGGGTAGAACAGTAAAGATTGTTGGCTTTGTTGGCTC